>CAOKZL010003391.1:0-100856 GCA_948472985.1 Iguana delicatissima | reverse complement strand
GCTCATTCCCCAGACCGGGAAGAGATCCATGCTCTTCCCAAAGCTTTGTTTCTTCATAAGCTGTCTCCTCCTGTAGTCTTAATTTACCGATTTAGTTTCAAGAGAACCGTAGAGATTTCCACAGCCCCGTTCTTCAACATTCGGGTTTATGCTGGGACGGAGCCACCGCCATACTGGATTGGACTTGAGGTCCAACGTTCGTTCACACGGTGGCCAGAGCGCCGTCGTGGGAAGCCCACCCGCAAAACGTGCGCCGCTGCTCCCTTCTCCGTTACAAGCTCTGGGCTGTCCCAAAGGTTGACTCACATCCCGCTCACTTTCGTACCTGCGCAGATCCCGGAGCCTGGGTGGGGGCGCCCCCCATCCTGGCGGGGCTTCTCAGGGAGAATCTTTGAGCCCCGCAGCTCACGACTCACGGCGGCGGGGGGGGGAGTGGTCCCGGCTCACCTGCCACTGATTCCAGGTGGAGGGAACGGGAAGAAACGACCTCCCGCCATGGTGGGGATGGGGGTCTCTAGATTCTCGGGCTGCCCTGGTTGGCGAGGACGGCGCGGCAGAAGGAACTTGAGGGCCAGGCAGTTGTGGGCGGGGGGGGGTCAGATTCCGCTGCGGAAGGGAGGGGGCCGTCCCTGACTCTTTCCGAAGGTCAGGCTTTCGGGGGCTGCCCTTCCTGCCGGGGCGCTCCACTAGCAACAAGGTAGGGGCTGTTTTCCCGGGCCTGCTCCCCCCGCCCCCGAAGCCACGGCGGGGCATCCCCCTCGCGTGCGTGCGTGCCGCCCTGCGGGAGCGCTCGGGCCAGGATCTCGCCTACGTCCTTGGCCGGCTTCGGCGACGGGAAGGCCTCAGTCTCCATCCTTTCCGCGGCGGCATCCTCTCCGTCTCCTCAGCAACGGGGAAACTGGGGGCATTTTATACGGTTCCCATGGAAACCCGACGGGCAGCCGCGGCGGCGGCGGCAGCGGCGGCAGCCTTTGGCAAGGCAGGCAGCGAGGCGGAGGTGCTCGGGCTGGCTCGCCGGCGGGCGGGCGGCTGGCTCTCCTCGGCGGCGCTCTTTGTCTTCCCCTTCTTCGCCTTCCTGTGGACCGGCGGGCAGGCTCAGACTTCGCGGAGCTCCGCCGAGGCGAAGGCGCTCTCTCCCCCGCTCCGCGGAGGCTCCTCCCGGCCACACCTGAGCCCCCGCCGCCGCCCCCCGCGCCGCGTGACGCAGTCCGAGAAGCGGCGGGGCAGCACCGCGGCGGCAGGCCGGTGCGGGGGCCGAGGCGGAGGAGGGTAGCACCCGGCAGCAGCGTCAGGAGGAGGACGGCGGCGGCGACCGAAGGGTAAGCTAGGGGCCGGGCTGCTCCCCGCGAGGAGGTCCTAGCGGTCGACGGAGGGAGGGAGGGAGGGAAGGAGGGGGCCCCCGCCTGCCCCCCGCATCTGAACCCACGTGAGACGGCGCTGCTAAGTGGAACCCGGGCCACCGACGGGGGGGGTGCGAGGGGCGGGCCAGGGCGACCGAATGGGGCAGCCCTGGGCCAGGGGGCTGTCGACGGATCTGCGGGGCTAGAGACAAATCTGAGTCGCCCTTGCCTCCGTGGAAGGGCTGAGCTCCCAGGAGCGGTCGGGGAGCGACCCTGCTTCGGGCACGGCGGGGGAGGCGGAGAAGGAGAAGCAGGGCTCTTTCCCTTGCGGCAGCGGCGAGGGGGGCGCAGCTCCCTCAGGCAGTCTTCCTGGTGACCCCCAGCAGAGCGAGTCTCTCCTTCGGCAGGGCAGCCTAGCGGTTGTGGCCTCCCTGGCGCAGGGCCGCTGCTCCCGCGAAGGAGGTCCCGCCTCGTGCTTCCTTCCCGCCGCCGCCGGGGTGGGTGGGTGTTCGGGTGGGATCCTCCTTTTGTGCTGCGTGATTCCTCCGGCTCCCTCTAGAGGCAAAGGGCAGCTGGGTATGGGTATGTGTGTGCGGGTACGTGCATCCCCCTCGTCTTCCTCCCCGTTAGCTACGTGGTCCCGATCCTGGCTAGTTTGTCCCCCTTCTGGTCCTTTTCTGCAGCGCTTAGGGGGCGAAGGCGCTCAGAGAACCCGCGCGCCCCTTTCTCGCCTCCGCGGAAGCGGCTCCGGAGGCTCCGGTCCCTTGTGGGGGGGGGGAACTTGTCCTATTTCGCCGGGAGAGTCTCCTCCGAAGCCTCGAAGCCAAACTGAGGTGTGGGAGAGGTCAGGCAGCCTGGGGCGGAGACAGCGAGACTCCCCGCTTGACCCCCAGCTACGAAGGCGGGCAAAAGAGGTCTCCCTAGCCGAGTTGCTCCCTTCCGCTCCGCCACCGGAACCCCTGTGGGTCAGGCGAGTGCCCGGGTGGTCGCCCGGCGCTGGCAGTAGGAGGCAACCTGCACTTTGGTGCCGGTAGCCGAGCCGCCAGGTGGGTCCAGAGGCCCACCCCCCGTACGTTTCAGGTTCAGAGACAAAACATCAGCGAGCGCTCCAGTCGTTGTGTTGCCAAGGCGGAGGGCGGCATCGGCACCCCTTCCCCATGTTGGCTTGCCATCCGTTGCCCTCCAGTGCCATCCCGCCCACTGCCCCTCGGCACAGGACGCCCTCGACCCCGAGCAACGCGCTGAGACCTCCTCTTCCTCTGCTCTGTTGCACAGGGCGTGTGTGGAGAGAGGGGTCTGGCGTCTTTCTGGAGTTTGTTTAACTCTCTCCGCTCAAACGGTGACTTCGGTGGGGGAGCACCAGGGAATTCCAGGTGCGTGTTTCAGAGAAGGAACGGGCGAAGCCCCCCAGAGGACTCCTTGCCTAAGAAAACCCCGGAAAGTCCATGGGGTGCCTATGCTGTAAGGAGCCTTGGAAGAAGTAGCTGCGTTACTCTCTCGCAGCAGAAAAAGGAGTCGGGGGGGGAGGAGAAATGGGGCAGCACCTTTAGGACTGATCGATTTTTGTTTTCGCACGACCTTTATGGACGCAGATCTGCTGCTTTGGATGCAGCACCGCTCCAAAGCCCATGGGAACGTTTCTCCTTTCCGCCCTCCCCCGCTTCCTCTCTTTTAGGCAACTCGAAGGCGCGCACACGCAGCCCCTCTCGGGCCGCGGCCTCTTCATCCTGCGCCGTCCTCCGACCGCGCGCGCTTGTTAGCCGTACGTATTTCTGGGGGAGGGAGTTGCAATGTAAAAACCGTGAATATCAGAGTTGTCCCCCAACGATAAAACCGTATTGCCCCGAAGGCGACACTTTCCCTTTCGAGTGTGTTTGATAGTTTCTGGGGTGCCCCTTAACAGGGAAGGGGGGATGCAGGGATGTGCGGCGGAGTCCCTCCACTGCTGGCTGGGCCCCCGGCCTCCAGCCGCTCTGGCACCTTCGCTTGCCAGGCTCGGTGCAGAAAGAGCCCCCTGCCCACGAGGCTTGCAGGGACCCCTTCGGGGGGAGGGATCGCGCGCCACCCTCGGCCAGTGGGCTTTTTATCAGTGGGGTGGTGAACCGGCTTAGGTTTCTCCTCGAACTGTAAAGACTCTAACCGAATTGCCGGGTCCAGAACCCGCACCCTGGACAGCTGCTTTGGCGTTTCGACTGAAACCCGCGGGGACCCCGCGCGAAGGCTCCTCGTCCGGCCATCCCTGGCACTCTCCCGGGCCTTTCTGCCAGGGCTTCCCACGGAGCTTCTCCCACGTCCGTCCCCAAGGCCTTCTCCTCCCCTGAGCTGACTGCAGTGGCTTCGTTCTCCGGGGCTCTTTTCCTCTGCTACACAGACGCGGCAGCGGCCGGCTCTCCTCCTCCTGCGCGGGCAACCGGCAAAGAAAGGGTGCTTCCGTCCCGCCTCCGCCCTCGAGGGACCCCTCCTCCCCCCTCCCAGCTTTATTAGAGGAGGGAGGCCCGGTCTCGGCCTCACCTGACCCGCCTGACGTCTCCTCCCCGGCTGCACAAGGGCTCTCGGTCCAGAAGACGGGCGGTAGCCTGCCCGCTTTTCTCCGGCGGCCCTCGGACTGCCGCCTCCATCAGCCCCCTTGCCGGCACAGGAAGTCAGCGGGCAAGGATGCTGGGAGCAGCAGTTCAGCGATCCGGTGGGGGACGTGCGAGTTCCATCACTGCCGCGAAGAGCGTCCCAGATTCCTGAGCAAAAGGAAAGAGGGGAAGCCGGGAGGGCGATCGCCAAGGAAGAGGCGGAGGCGGGGGCGGGGCGGACGGGCAGAGGCCGGTCGGCCCTGGAGGAGCGTTCGTCTTGGTCCGGGCTCCCTTTGGCAGCGGGAGGGGCCTCATCCGGAAGCCCCTTCTTCTCGGCCTGGACTCCTTTCCTCCCTCCCCCCCCGAAAGAGGGTGAGGAGGGCGGGACTGGTGCTTCCAGAGGGATCCGGGGCGGAGGAGGGGCAGTTCGTCCTCCTGGAGGGGGCTCCTCAGGGGCTTCTCGTACCGGGATACGAACAGTTGAAACGGCTTTAGGGCGGGGGCGGTACTCCCCGCACCCCTCACGTTAAGTCTGTCCTCTCCCCCGCGAGTACGACATGATATGGTGTTCCTTTATTTTGAGCTCCAGCTTTGAGGAGAGGCGCGCACGAGGGGGGTAGTCATTGACAGAGCAGACCAATAACCATCGGTATCGTGACCCCCCAGGTCCCGCCTTCTGATTTCCCACCGACGTCGCGCACAGGGCTTTCCGCACAGTTATGGCGGAGGGGGGGCGGCGGTGGTAATTGGTATGAACGCTCGCTGGGAGGGAGGGGGCGGGACATCCGGCGGGAAGCGCCGTCCCCCTGTGGCCAGCTCCTGAAGCGCAGCCGGCCACTGCGGGCAACCCTTGCCGGACCCCGGCCACCAAACGGCGGCTGGGTGGGGGGCAGCACAAGGAGCAGAAGGTAAGGGTGGGGTGGGAGTCAGCAGCGGTGGCGGAACTGAATTTGTCATCTGTGTTGCCACAAAAGCACGGATGCAGGCGCGAGCGGGGCGTCAGCCCACGTGGGCTACCAACAGGACTGCAGCCACCCTTGCCCAGCTCTCACGCATGCATGCGCGCATAGATGCACACACACGGAATGGAGTGAGCCTAAGTGCCCTTGCCTTTCAGCGGGGGGGGGGTGAGGTCGGGATCCTCCAGGCACCCCACTTTTTTAAATTTTTAAAATTGAAAAAAATAGGGAGCTGGATGTGCTTAGCCTGGAGAAGAGAAGGTTGAGAGGTGACATGATAGCTAGGTTTAAATACTGGAAGGAATGTCATCCGGAGGATGGGACAAGCTTGTTTTCTGCTGCTTCAGAAACTAGGACATGGAGCAATGGCTTCAAGCTGCAGGAAAAGAGATTCCGTCAAAGCATTAGATAAAACTTCCTGATGTAAAGAGCAGTTCAACAGTGGAATCACTGTTGCCTCAGTGGAGTGTGATGGAGTCCACTTATTTGGAGGCTTTTAAACCGAGGGTGGACAGACATCTGTCAGGAATGCTTTGACTGTGTTTTTCTGCATGGCAGAAGGGGGTTGGACTGGATGGCTCTTGGAGTCTCTTCCAGCTCTAGGATTTTATAATAAGGCCTCTCCAGGGCCTAAAAGTTCCTCAACCCACAAAATCCAGTAGATATTTCTATCTGAACAAAATGTTTGGAGAGAGGTGCTGGTGGCAGAGGAAGGAGGTCCCCTGATAGCCCCTCCCCATGCTTTAGAAGGTTGAAGTGGCAGACCTCTGCAAGGAAGCAGTCTTTTTGTCTTTCACAAGTATCTCCTTCTGCAGCACTTGTGTAATACTCTCAAGTCACCAGGTGGCAGACTTTCCCAACCATGACACAGCTGTTGTTCATCAGGGTCGGGTCCTATTAGTAAGAGGGATTTTATCAGGAGGCAGCTTGGCCCCTCCCCAAGTGACAAGCAAATACTGGAGTGAGAGTACAGGAGGCACAGCAGACGAAGCTTGTGGCCAGAGTGTGTGAGGCTGCAGAGCAGCTGCGAGAAAGCCAGGAAGCAAACAGCTTGTGATGTGTGTGTGTGTGTGTGTGTGTGTGTGTGCATGCATGCGTGCGCGCACGTGGGAGTGCTCTGCCTTCCCCTGAAATGTAGCCCTGGATTTAGATCCTGCTCAGAACTGACCGTTGCCTCAGTGGCAAATTCCTGCTCTCACAGCCAAGCAGTCAGTAGCAAAGGAGAATGCCAGGGCTTTGTGTCACCACTGGGTGGCAAGGCTCAACTACCCCAGTCCACAGCGACATCCGCTGGGAAGCCACACTGGGGTGCCCCATTGCCTTTGGCTTTCTTGGATGTGGCAGGAGTCGGGCGGGGAGCGATTTTCCTGGTGTCTGGCCAGGATGGGAAGGTGAGTGAGAAGGAAGACCAGCACCAAGGTGTAGAGAAAGACTGGTTAGTGTGGGAAGAGAGTTTTTCTTGCCAGGGGCAGGGGTGAGTGCAGGGGAAGCAAGGAGGGCAGGGCTAACAAGGGACCGATGCCTTTTTAGCCTGGGTGAAGCCCGGTGGTTGTGCAATGCTGGGTAGTTCCTCCAAGTGTGAAGAAAGCTACCTGCAGGTGCCTGGACAGTTGCTTCTTAAAAGTATTTGATTCTGATCATTCATTACAGTGCTCAGCTAGTAGCCTTTCACTACTAAGGAAGTAACATAACTTGTTGTGCTGCCTCATACTTTTCTGTTACTTCAGAATTTCTGTCAAAATATTTCTGGATAGGTCTGCTTCCCTAAAAGTAACTAGTTACAGGTAAGTATGCAGTTTGTAATTCATTACTTTTGACCATTGACAAAAAAAAAAGTCTATAATTTTATTTTCCTCTCACCTTAACTGATTCAGTGAAGAAGCAGACTTTATATCTCTGTCTTACTATATTTTTTAAAAAACAGAGAAATTCCAGAAGAGAGGGAGACAGAGACAGAGGGAGACAGAGAAAGAACTGGCTGGTTTAATTCAAAAAGTGATATTTGGAGATATGTGATTTGAGTTATAGATAACCTTCTGCCTTGCGCTAACCTAAACTTCATCCACCTTTATGCATCCATCTTGTGCCTTAATTTCCTCTCTGAGATGTGCACTCTCTTTGAGTGTAGAGAGAAAGAGAAACTACCCTCTGATATTCAAAGCTAGTTGTGGGGCTGACACACCCCCCCTGGCAAAAGCAAGGACCGTGTCTCCCCCTCTTTGGCCACAAGCACATCCATCCACCTGGTGTAAAAAGAAGGGACTGTGACTCCCGGGAGTGCTGCAACTTGAGATCCAACCACTGCCATTCTTTCTCAATTGGGGGGGGGCATGCTCATGGAGAAGAGGAAAAATTTTCTCCTTCCTAAGTGGGATGTTGTCGAATGGAGGTGGCACCAGTGATTCTTAACCTGTGGTCTTGGTACTGTGGGGGTCTGCTAGAGCCCTCACAGGCAGTCTGCAAAGTCCTGCTGCGAGGTACCAACACCTATGGCAGCCCAAGGTTGTAGAATAATAGAATTGGAAGAGACCCCAGAGACCATCCAGTCCAACCCCCTGCCATGCAGGCCATGCAGATGGCCATCCAGCCTCTGCTTAAAAACCTCCAAAGAAGGAGACGCCACCACACTCCACTGAGGCAGTAGCATATTCCACTGCTGTACCACTCTGATCATAAGGAAGTTCTTTCTAATGTTTAGGTGGAATCTCTTTTCCGTAGTTTGAATCCATTGCACCTTGTCCTGGAGCAGCAGAAAACAAGCCCGCTCTTTCTTTGATGTGACAGCCTTTCAAACATTTAAACATGGCTATCATGTTTCCTCCTAACCTTCTCCTCTGCAAACTAAACATCCCCAGCTCTCTAAGATGCTCCTCAGAGGGCTTTGTGGCTTCCAGATCCTCCACCATTTTGGTTGCCTGTTTCTGGACACCCTTCAGATTGTCCATATCGTTCTTGAATTAAGGTGCCGAGAACTGGACACAGTATTCCAGATGAGGTCTAACCAAAGCAAAATAGAGTGGTACCATTATCTCCCTCGATCTAGACACCATACTCCTACTGATGCAACCAAGACTCAAGTTGGCTTTCTTGGATCCTGAGATCCTTTTCAAGTGTACTACTTTTGAGCCAGGTGTCATCCATTCATCCACCTTTTCCCTCCCTTTGCCTTTTTTTAGTTTTGACCCAGGTCCAATCTGGTTAAATCAATTTGAATTCTTTTCATGTGTTTCCTCCCCCTGCCATTTTGTGCTATCTGCAAATTTGATAAACATATCATGGAGGAACCTCCTCAAAAGCCTTCTTGAAATCAGGATATATTATATCCATCACACTCCCTTGATCTGCAGATCTTATAATTCCATATATAAAAAGGGTAATTTGACATGACTAGTTTTTGAGAACCCTTTGCTGGCTCCTGTAAGCATACAGAGATTGACTGTTTAAGTATCTGTTCTGGAATATTTCCTGGTACCAACACCAAACTGACTGGTTGGTAGTTGCTTGGGTCCTCTTTTTTTGCTGTTCTTTTTTGATTCCAACGAAAGATTTTCCTTTCTCTCCTTGAACAAAAATTTATGAACACAAATTGCCTCCTGCCCTCATAAAATGCCCTGGGCAACTCCACATGACTTGTGCTCAGGGAAGAAAACCCCAGCGTGTTTCTCTGACCACTGGAAGAGGTATTTATTTCTGTAGGGCTACTCAGCAAAGCCTCTTAAAAGCCGCAGTGGGACCACAGGAGCCCCCTAGGGCCAGCGGCCCCAAGCATCAGCACACCCCTTTCTCCAGCACAGTTCTGCCCCGTAGCCTCTCCAGCCTCCCCTGCCGGAGAGAAGAGTTGAGGTTTTTTGGTTTGTCTACAGAAAGACTGCTGTAGTGTCCACCACCACTAAGATCAGCTGCACCATAAGATGGCAAAATGTGGTGACAGGAGAGAGAAAATTAAAAGATAGCCATTCCATGAGCCAGATGCCTGCAGAATGAGAAGATCTTCACCACACAGCAAAATACCAACAAAAGAAGGTGCCTGCCTAGCTCCTTGGGGCAAAGGTCTTGGGAGTTTCGGCCCTGGGTCACATTAACTGTGCTGTGATTACATCTAGGGCTTGGGGATGCTCCCTCCCTCTGATCTTAGGGCAGCAGGGGGCCCATGACCACCGGCAAATTGCCTGGGCACAAGGTGGTGACCAGTACAGACTCTGTGGGGCCCACCAAGGAGTGTCAGCCAGCATTCCTGAATCAGGATTCTGGGCCAACAGCAGTTGACAGAGAGTCCCAAATCTTGTCCCAGAGGGTGATCACATCAGTAACCTGGTCCAGGTGGAGGCAGGTGCCACCCAGGCTCATTAGGGATGGGGGCCACTGGAGCCAGAGTTCTCCTGACTGCAGCCACCACCTTCAGCCTCCTGGCATCAAGCAGAGTCCAAAGGCCCCCCCAGCAGCTCTCCGGACTCCACAATGGGAGGTCAGGGCACCAAAGCTTTAAGTCTCAATTCATGGCCTCATCCAGCTCTTGCCTGTGGGTGGGGGGAGTGGGAACTGCAGGCCATGTGCCAGGAAAGCTGGGTTGAGGGGGTTGGGGAAGAGGAGGAGGGGACCCCACTCCCCTCTAGCCCCCCTGCCAGACCCACAGTCAGCAGGTTCCGCCCAGTGTTTGCTTGCTGCAGATGACAGACTGGAGAGCACAGCAGAGGCCAAGGCCTTTGAGTTTGAGGACGACAGGCAGACGCTGAAAGCCTGTTGGTGAAGAGTTGTAGTTTTTTGCCTTCAAGTCTTTTTTTGAACTATGGCAATCCTAAGGCAAACCTTCACAGTTTTTTCCTGAAAAGATTTGTTCTGGAGGAGGGGTGCCTTTGCCTTTCTCTGAGGCTGAAGAACTGTGACTTCCACATGGTCACTTGGACAGTTACTATGGCTGAGCAGGGATTCAAACCCATGGAGCAAAGCTTGGGGGCCACCTCCCCTCCAGCGCAGAGCAGATGCTACTTCAGGGCCCTGCCAGCAGGGGAGGGGCACACACAAGAAGAAAATTGTCCCCATGAGCCAGATGGGGACGCACTCGGCACTGTTCCCAAGGAAAGTGTGACATGGGCTGGCAGCTTGTTGCTGAAGCTCTTCATGCAAAGCCGTTTGAGGAGAGAACAGGAAAAAATGACTCATTTTCCCAAGTTCAGGGCAGCAGAAATGGCTTTCAAGATTTGCAGGTTGACCTTGATTTTCCAAGAACTTCCAACTGCTCTGAATGCACCTGCTTTCCAAAACTCAGCAGGATCAGGCTGGCCTAGTAGCTGGAAGGGGCCCAGCATCTCCAACCACGGAAGAGGACAGGACCAGTCCCCACAGAGGCCCTGGTGCTCCTGCCTGCCCGAGCTGAGACGGCCAGGTGAGGCATTCGGGAATTATGGACAAGGGACAGACACAGGTCATTCCCATTTAATTTTTCAGATTCCAAGACAGAGAATCAGGGAATTGGAAGGGCCTTCTAAGGGCCATCTAGTCCCACCTCCTGTCACACAAACAAAGTCTGCAACGGACGCGCTTGCAAGAGACGCTCAGAATCCAACCTCTGAAGAAGGGGCGTCCATCTCCCTCGGAGGCAGCCTAACCGTCTCACACCGAGGCTCCTGGGCCCGGCTCAGAGTCCTCTGCGGCCTCGAAGGGTCCGACTCGACCCTCGAATTACGAGCGCGTGGGGCGGGGGCCGTGAGACAAAGAGAATGGCCGTCCGCACAGAACCGACGCCACATCCCCCGCTCTCGGGACGGATCCCGCCCGCCCGCGTCCACGGGCACGGCGCCCACTTCCCGGAGAGCGGCTTCAAACGTTCTGATGTTCACGGGCTGGTCCTCCTGGCGGGAAGAGCTCGCGCGTCTCCGCCCCGTAAGTCCCCCCCGTTCGCTCTAGCTGCCACAGGGGTTAAAGGGCCGTCAGGCCCCAAGGCTGTCCACGTGTCCCCCGTGGAGGGGGCTAGGTCGGAAAGCGGTCCCTCCGGGTACCCTTCCCCTCGCCCTCCCCCGCCGTGCTTTCCTTCACGTTCTCACCGGAAAGGGCGCTGCCTCCTCCTCTCCCCGTCCATTCCCCCTTCACGCACCAGGCGGAGGGGCGGCAAACGGGAAGGGCGGAGGAGGGTCCTGGGCAGCTGGAACGCAGCTGGGAAGCCGCGAGCGCGAAAGAGAGCCGCCAATCACAGGAGCGCACGCATAGGGGGGCGCGTTCCGCTGGTACAGCGCGGAAGGAGTTAATCTCCGCCCCCTTTTCCTCCGTCCGCTGGACTGACCTTCACGGGAGAGAAAAGAGGAGGCACTGCGCATGCTCCCTTCCCTCCCTCCCTCCCTCCCTCCGGGAGGAGCCCGGTAAATCCCGGGAGGGGGAGGGGAGGATCAGATAGTTTAGAGTCGCGGCGGAGGCGGCGGGAGTGCTCTTCAAGTCCCAGTCCATCTTCACTCCGTTCCACCGCCTTGGCAAATGGGGGGCGTGAAGGGGGGGTCTCCCCTACAGCTTTCCCGTCCCTCTTCTCTGGTTGGGAGGAAGCAGGGAGGGAGCTCCCTTTCCCAGAGTGGCACGAGGGGGTTCGAAAAGGGGTCCCTTTTCCGCCGCCGTCAGCCTATAGTGGCCGCCCTCTTCTCTTCGGGCGGCGGGGAAAACGGAGGGGGGACGCCTCTTCCTGCACCTGCGAGGGCGCTCCCGGAGCTGCTGCCCCGCCCCCGTTCGGCCCCCAAAAGGACGTGTCCCTGTTAGCCCCATCCATCCCACGAGACTCTTGCGCCGAGGGCGCGTCCCTTGGGTACCACGCCCTGCCCGTTACTTGGCAACGCCGCCTCTGTTGCCAGGGCGACGAGCGCCGGGGATGCCCGTCACCGCAGCGCCGGGAAGGACGGCAAGCGCGCGCCCGCGGGGGGGGGGGAAGAGAGCAACCCCCCACCTGAGAAGGAGGATGGGGGATGGAAATAGCGCAGGGCGTCCGGGTCCTGATCCACGCAGTTGTAGCGTGCGCGGGAAGCGGAGAACCCAGTCCACCGGCTTTCTTCCACCCGCGGAGAATCGCGCCGCTACCGCCGGATCTTGGCTGGTCCATGGCGCTTGTGATGGGTGGGCGCGGGACCCGCCGGGGGAGGAGAGAACTTTGGCCCCGCTCGCCTGGGTTCCCTCGGTGGCTGCTGGGCGGCCTAGACGGTCCCGGGGGATGAGGCCTGGAAGCGGCGGAGGGAGGGGCGCGGAAGCGGCGGCGGCTGAGGGGAGGAGGAGGTGGAGGAGAAGAAGCCATTGTGTGGCCGGGGAGGCCGGGGAGGCGGGTGGGCAAGGCGGGCAGAGAGGCGGAGCGCCCCGCTAGGCCCTGGCCCGCTCCCGGAGGCTCCCGCTGCCCGGGACGGAAAGTAGGGAAGGGGGCGGCCGTCGTAGGATCGTGAGCCTGCTGGTCGGCTCTCCACGTTTCCCTCCCTTTCCCTCCCCTCCCTTCGCCTCCGGCTGGCTGGCTCGGCTCCCCTCCTGGGCCGCCGAGGCGCCCAACATCCTGGCGGCTGATTATCAGCGGAGGAATTTGGGCAGCTGCCGTGGGCCGTCGCGGGAGCCCTCCTCGGACCCCCTCCCCTCCCCTCGCCGCCTGTCCCCTCCCTGCTCGCTCGCTCGCTCCCTCGGCCGGCGGCGCGGTCGGCAGTGAGAGCGGAGCGCCCGGCAGGGAGAGGCGGCGGCGGCGGCGGCAGGGGAGGAGCCGGAGCCGGAGCCGGAGCCGGAGGGGGCGGCAGCAGTAGCAGCAGCGGCGGCGGAAAAGGCAGGCAGACGCCGCCGCCGCCGCGGCCGGCGGGAGAGCCAGAGGAGCCGGGGGTCGCGAGCGCGCCGGCGAGCGGGAGAAAGGGAGGCGGCGGCGGGGAGGCGGAGCAGACCCGAGGCGACGCCGATGGCCGCGGAGGAAGTGACTGGCGGGGCGCGCAAGGCGACGAAGAGCAAACTTTTCGAGTTCTTGGTCCATGGGGTGGTGAGTGGGGAAACTTCTTGGGGAAGGGGGGCGGCGGTGGCAGCAAAGGGGAAGGGAGTGCCTCTGCGCAACCCTCTCTTTCCGTAGAAAGGGAGGGGGCTGTTCACGCCCCCTCCCCCAACACGTGCTTGGGCTGGCGGCCTGGCACCCGGGAGCAGGTGCCCGTTGGTGGCGACGCGCGAAGGGGTCCAGTGAGAGTCACGGGGCGGGGGGGACGGCGGCGGCAGCAAGAGTGGATTCCCTCCTGCGCCGGCGCTCGCCCCGGGCGGGTCTCGCTGGGCGCCCCCTCCCCCCTCCCGCATTCCTCTGTCCCCCCACTCCTCCTTTCCCGCTACCAGGCGTGCGGGGGCATCCTCGCCTGGTCCTCCGACGCCTCTGGCGGACGGGCCGAAGATGCTCCTCTCCGGCTCCTGCTGCCCCGCTTGGCTGCGTGCGGCCCTCTCCCCCTCCCCCCGCTAGAGACAAGGAGCCCAGCGCTCAGGAGGTGCCCACCGGTTTGCCAGGGCCTTGCTTCTCCCTCACCCGGAACGGCGCTTCACTGACCCCTTGCTTAGGTGGTCCCTGTCACCCCAGACATCACCTTCAGGCTTGCAGAGGGCTGGCTGGTTGCTTGCTTGGGGGGGTCTGTGCCAGCAGCTCACCCACCCAGCCATCCTCTGAGGCTCTGGCCCTTTGCTCCCAAAGGTCCAGAGGAGGGGGCGCCCTCTGGCCTCTGGCTGGTTCCTTGGCAGTGCCCATGCTGGGAGAAGGAGGCCTTGCTGCTGAGAAGAAGAGGTTGGGCTAGGGGGTCCTTATGAATTTGTTCTGAGACTCTGCCCCCTTCTCACCTTGGGCAGCCAGACTGTTCCCCCCAGTGGCCTTCCCAGGGTGGCCTTTTGCCCTCTGTGGACTCAGAGCTGCACCCTTTCAGCTGGAAAGAGTTTGAGGAATGAGAGTTTCCAGCTGCATGCAGGCACATCTGGCTTCACAAACTTTTACCTTGTGCCTGTGTGCGGGGGAGGGAACACAAGGTCCACTTTTCTCTTCCTTCCTTCTGTCCATCTCTCCCAAATTGCCTAAGCCTTCCTCCTCCTCCCCCTCCTCCTCCTTTTGCTGTAGCTGTTTTTTCCTCCCTGAAGCAGCTGTTGAGGCTTTTGTGATGTGGTTGTACATTCACAACTGCAAGAGGCCCAATTCTTGTCCTACCTAATGGACTCTGCTTTGGGAGGGATGGCTCTAGCTGTCACAAGGGGTTGTTCTGTTCAGGGTGTGTGGTGGTGGTGGTGGGCATGACAAGGAAGCATTAGATTGTGTCTCAGAAGGAGAGGAGGCATTGCGCTCCTGTCCAAGGTACAGTGTTTTCCATGAGTTTCCTTCTTTTGGATCTTGGCAAGGGGCTCTGGGAGAGAGGAGGCATGCAACAGCCAGAGGGGCCAGGAGGACAGTGGCCAACAGGATGGGTGGCAGGGCTAATGGTGGGATGAGGAGGAGAAGGAGGAGGAGGGGGGGCAGCATTTCAGCCTGCAAGCAGCCTTGAAAATGCTCCTCCCCCAGTCTCCAGGCAGCCCCACATTTCTCCCAGAAACCTCAGTTTGCTATCTAGTACCATCCACCTGTTTCTAAACAGGGGACTGGGAACTTGGCTCTAAAAAGTGAGGGAGGGAGCTGGGTGTTCAGTGGGAGTCCAGTCCCTGAGCTCAAGCTGAGGAGCTCTGGGGGAGCTCATGGCCATCTGTGTGGCGGTTCAGCAGAGCTGCATCCCCAGCCCTGCAAAAAAAAGGCGGAAGCTCTCATGCAGGAGGTGGTGTCTTGGGGTAAAGCCCACCCAAGGGAGCAGCTGACCATAACCCCCAGCCCAGGATTGGAGCAGAATGGAGCTTGGTCATCAGGGTCATCTGGCCCTGCCCAGAGGGTTGATACACCTGTGAAGAATGGGAGGAGGGACAGGCAGAAGGAGGGATGAGTGGATGGTCTCCAATGCTCTTCTTGGAACCTGTTCATCATGGACAGTGGCATTGAGCTGTGTACAGAAGAGATTTTAGTGGCTCATGAAGTTTGGAGATCCTGGGGGCAGCGGCCTAATATTGACAAGGCCCAGCCCTTTTCAGGTCCAGCCCTAGAGCTTTTGGCACGGTACAAAGAGAGGTGCTACACGTATTCTGCCAGAGAAGGGCCAGGAGGCTCTGGGGCTGGTGGCTGGGCTAGAAGAGGTTCCATCCTGGAAGGCAAAATGGAGCCGGACTGAGCAGGCTCTGGAAGAGGACAGACGGACTCACTGGAAGACCTGCTGGGTCAGTTGGTGCCCCCAGCAGGTGCTCTAATTCTTGCTACCTACCCCCGCTCCATGCCTCTCAGAAGCAGGCCTCAAGAAATAGAACAGCCCCTTCTCCTGTCTGGATGCGCTGTCTAGCCCTGGTGTGCCCACAGATAAGGTTTGGCAAGGCAGAGAGGGGAGAAGGCAAAGGCAGATGGTTGGTCCAGCTCTGTCTGACGGAGAGGACAGCCGGGCCTGCTGTGGTGTCTGAGAGTCTGGAGGGCCCCAAGAGTTGATGTGGCCCCTGCCCTCCTTGCAAGCTCCTCCCATGGCCAGTCCTGTCTGGGACCACACCAGCTGGTCCCCCTCCCCATGGCATCCCTCAAGTCACCTTCTCAAGACCAGCATTGCTGGTGAGATCCTGAGGGGGGAATGGGGAGTTTCAGGAAGATTCTGAACTGGGGCTGGTCCTTCCTCTTTAGGTCAGTGGAGCTCTCCTTAGCCCTAGGTAAAGAAACACACTTTCAGCAAAGAAAAAGGAACTATGGCATGTAAAATGTATATGCTGTGTAATTATTTGAGAAATTTGAGAATAGCCAAAATCATAGCATAGAATAGAATCAAGTTTGGAAGCTTCCTGAAAGGTCATCCATCCTGCACCCCCCAGCCAGAGCAGATTACTGACTGTTGGCCATCCCCGCTCCCTTTTGAAAACTTTCAGGGAAGGCAAGTCTCCCCGCCCATGGTAAATGCTCCACCTCAGTTGCCCTCTCCTCCCCACAGCAGGCATCTTCCCATTTGCCTGCTGTCCTGTTTTGTGCAATGCAACATCACTTTTCTCAGTAAGTGCCAGGAAGGAATGACTCTTGAAAAATCAAATGGGGGGGATGTTAGGTGTGACTAGTTCTTGAGAAAGTGGTCCTGGCTCTTTGGGGTCACAGCTTTCCACACACATACCCCATTGCTTCCAAATACTGAGAGACTAGGTGCCTAACCATTTGGCCTGGAACCTTCTCGGGAAGTTAATGTCCCCACTCACCCACACACACCTTTCAAGAGGGGAACAATACTGGTCGGTTTTCTGCTGCTTCATTGGCTGTCAAAGAATTTTCCAGAAATATGAACAAGAGGCGCTGGGATTACGCTTGCATGTTCCTTTGGCCCAGGGAGAGGCCCTCTGGCCCACGGGCCTAGCGTTGCCTGCGAATGGCTCCGCTTCAGCATACCAGGATTGCTGAGGTGCCCAGCTCAAACCTGTGTCCCTTTCAAAACTCCACCCCCTGGGGACACCCATATCCTCCCGGTTGGAACAGGGTAGGGGGGTACCCCATTATATCCCATCTCTGATCAGAGATAACAGTTGCGGGGGGATGGGTTGGGATGGGAGAAGAGGAGTGGAGGGAGAAGCTTGTGGGTCCCAAAAAACTCTGATGTCATGGGGAGAATGTGGGATGTGTTTGTGATACCTCCCTCTCCTCCCTCACACAGAGAAGGTGAGGAGGCACTCAGCTGGGTCACCAACCCCCCCGCCAAGGGTCAGCCGGTGGTGTCACGGGCAGGGGAGCGCAAGTATCTTGACATCATCCTGCTTGCATGGTGTATAGGGACCAGGATCTGACCTGGCGTCCCAACTTGTTTGCACCCCCCCATCCCTATTAGGAAATTTCCCAGGCTTGAAGGGAAAGTTCATTGTGGTGGGGCTGGCCTGTGGCTCCTCTTCCACTTCTGGGCCCAGCTGCTGTGGTCAGTTTTGGCCAAATGGGCTCAATTTTCCTTGTGTGGGAAGAGAGATGGAGGCAAAAGAGGAGCTCAGCTGCCCCTACCCCACGCCGTTCTTCATCTTTTCATTCAGCTGATTTCTTCCATCTCTTGCCACTCTAGCTCTCCACACACTCACACAAGCCAAAGATTCCTCTCTGTCCTCCACATTTTCTTTTGGAGCCAAGGGCTTCTCCGTGGGTCCTGGGATCTTCCTCCCGCTCCTCTTGCTGCTCACCAGGGAGGCCTGGAATAGTTTTGTAACTTCAAACCTTTATTTTTAAGAAACAGTTGAAGGGAAATATTCAGTTGGAGGGAAGAATTCAGTCAAGTATGTGCAATGTAGCTTAAATGTGATGTTGAAGCAAATTTAAAGCTTTTATTGGAAGTTTCTGTTAAATGTTCAATGTAGCAATGGATGTTTCCTATACACTAATTGAATTTTAGGGGGGAGTCCCAAAAAGAAGCCCCTGAAAGTGTTTTCAGACAAATCCTCAGTTTCCTTGTGGTTCAGGCTGCTCCAGTCTTTCCACCTCCTTGGAAGAGGAGTTGGAAAAGGGAACGGTAACTTTGATTTTAGGCCTGGCTGCTGCTGCTGCTGCTAGTGCAGCAGCAGCAGCAACAATTCTTCTTGCTTAATTTGACTTGGGTCCATTCAGTGTCACCAACTGGTTTTACAAAACAACCTGATTTTAAAGATGGAGGAACACCTACACCTCAAGTCACTGCCTGATGCCCTTGCTGGCATGAAACATTTTGGATCCTCAGCAATGGCTGCCTTCCATCTCCAGGACAGGCGTCCTTACCTTTAAAGACTCCCACTATCCCACAGTGTTTTCTTTGGAGACTTTGGGTGTGGGATTTGCTTCCTCTGGTTTTTCCCTGCAGAAGCCCTGAGGATGAAAGAAAGACTGTCTCGGACTCTCCAGTATTTTGTATGGTGGCGGGGCATTCTGGGACTGTTGCAAAACCTGCTCTCAGGGCAAGGCTGGAAGGAAAGGGATCAGGGCGATTTTTAGCAAATTTCCATCATTTATTGCTTGGCCACTTGGCATGATTGAAGGTGGCAGCTGAGTCTTCAGTGGAAGATGGCCAAGCTTGCAGATGGACAGCGACAGGCCGCTCTGAATGCAATGCATGTTTGCAGGATGAATTGCTGCTAGCAGGACTCTGTGTGTGTGTGTGTGCATGTGTAGGAAATTGAACTGCGGCTGTGTCTTCTGCAACAGGTGCCCTCCAGGGGAGGGCCCCCTCCGTCCCTCCCTCCCTTTCTTGGGGCAGACTGTTGTGAGGCTCCCATCCCTCTCTCCACGTTGTGGGCCTGCCAGTGAAAGTTGTTCTATGGGCATTGCAATTTGGAAATTAGCCAGTGAGCAGAAGTATGGTGTGTGCCCCAAGGTGCTTGCAGTCACAGTGTTGTTGCTGCTGTTGCTGTGGTGCATGGAGAGGCAGCCAGGTGGACAGACTCACAGCAGGGCAGATTGCAGCCTCTACGCAGATGTGTGTCTTCATCACAGGATCTGAGAGCAAGGGCTGTTGTGCTGATCAGGCCCAAAATTTTGAGGACAGTCAGTTTTCTAGGGGAAAGCAACTGAAGTGGCCTTCTCATCTAGGTTCCCCAGTGGAGACCTCTCCAAGCGTAGAGGGGAGAAAAGCAGAATGGGCAGGGTGTGGGTGCTGGTGGGGCAGCTCTGAAGGAGCAAAAGTCACTGGCAAAGGCAGAGGCAAAAACAGGATGATGGGCTGGGCAGTGATGGCAGGGACCTCAGGAAGTCGGACTGAGGCTTCTGCTGGGACACACCTCCATTGCTTCCTCTCCTCCCCTCCCTCTCTGCCCCACCCCAACTTGCAGCCTCCCTGGGCCAAGAAGATTGGGGGGCAACGGGCTTAGTGGTGGCTGTTTTTGCCAGATGCTTAGAATCATAGAATTGTAGAGTTGGAAGAGGCCATTGAATCCAAACCCTGCCATGCAGGAATACACCATCAAAGCGTTCCCAACAGATGGCCATCCAGCTTGTTTAAAAACCTTCAAAGAAAAAGATTCCACCACACAAGAAGGAGACTCCATCACATGCTCATTTGCTTCCTCTTGCCCAGGGGGAGGGCCATATCACCCATACCTTTCTCCATGGCAAGGAAGACGCCAAGTGCAGATGAGAGAGAGACAGAAAGAAAGCAGAGTCACTGCCAACCAGCCAGGTCAAAGTTTTGTTCATCAAGATTGAGAAAGGGAGAAAGAGAAAGAGGGGGGATGGCAAATGCTAGAGGGCACTGAGTCCCTGGGCTACAAGCCCTCCTCGAGGTACAGCTGTGTTTTCATGGTCCACCTCTAAGTGTATGGGCTCAGTAAGTCCTAATCTGTACATTCTAATCTGGCTGATGGGTCCCTCATTTACGCAGCTGGCCCAAGGCACATCTTGCTCCAACCCAGCCACTGCTGGTGGTCCCAGGCAAGTACAGGCAATGATGCAAACACAGGACACCTTCTTGTAAACTGGCTAGCTAGGTAAGAGGGTGTTTCCTCATGACGGGCACAGGTTGGGAGGCATGCTGTAGGGCTGACTTGCACTCACCTGCACCGTGATTTTTGCCCAGCAGAAAAGGCAGCGGCAGGTGGTTTGGTCCTGGGTGCTCTGCCCTCTTGCTGCCCAGGAAACGATCAGGGTTTTGCCTGGACTCTGCACTGGTTGAATGGCATTTTTCAGGCTCTTTTTGGGAACTTTGCAGGAATGGCTTGGCAAAGGAAATTCTAGCACAGGAGGGACAGAAGTAAGCCTCACCAGATGGCACCTTTACCAGGCAGAATGCAGCCAAAGCCTTGTAGCAGCTGGCCTGTCGTGTCAGCTCCAGCATCACCACTGCACCTGTTGAAAAGGAAACTTTTCAGAGCAACCTGAATGGAGGCAGGTGGAAAATTTTGTGCTTGGATGTTTGTTGGCCACTCTCCTAGACCAGCTGAGCAGTCACAGATGGGAGATGTCGCCTCACCTCATGGATCTCAGGAAGCCCAGAGGAGGAATGATAAGTCAGGTCTCACAGGAGCTGGGGGATCGCATGTTGAGAGTGAAGTCCCCAGGATGTGGCTCATGGGTGATCGTGAGCTGCTGAGTTGCTGACCACGCAGAATCTTTTGGGGTGGGAGGTACAGTAGCAGCAAAATGGGTTTGGAAAAAAAGTGGAAGTGGAAGCACTTTGGGACAAAAACCATCCCCGCTTCCCATATATGCCAGTCAAATCTGAGCTGGAGGTCACTTACTGGGGTCCTTAGCAGAGGAAGCGAACAAAACGATGCTCATCTCATGCCTGTCTCTGCCCATCTATGATGCAGCCACGCAAGGAACACAGTTCTGCTCCCAGCACCTGAGCAAGGAGCTGGAGCTAGAGATGACACAAGAATGGGCAACGGGCAGGATCTGGGAATGTAGCATTGGGAGGGGCTGCTTATCACTGGGGGAAAAAGCAAATGAAAAGGGAAATCAAGGACTCTTTCTCTCGGGACCTTTAGGCGGAGCCTGTACCATGGCAATTTCCTTCCTGCATGGCAGAAGCGGCTTGGGCTAGATGGCCCCTGTGGTCCCCTCCAGCTCTAGGATTCTGTAATTCTCTAACACGTTATGAGTAACATAGTTACCTGTAACAAATTGCAGGTTTTGGCAAACAGTTTTGGCTCCTGTTCCCTGACAGGTTCACACAAACATAATAGGTTATGAGATACTCAACTGATGTTGTACCACTCATGTTATCTTCTATGTCTTTCTGGGCCTGGAGGGCCCCCAAAGACCTGGGCCCCTGACCTCAGGGGACCTCCTGCATGCCACTCCCCTCGGCAGACCCCCATGGGCCTTCGGGGAGAGTGCTGGAATGACCCCCCTCCAGCAGCAAGGACAGGGGGAGGCTCTTAGACAACAAACTTCTTGAAGCAGCCACTGGGATCGCTTGGCTCTGGCTGGGGTGCTGGCAGAGTTCCCCAGTTTCACTGCCTAGCCTTTCTTGCTTGCTAAAGCCACCACTGTCTTCTAGACAGCTACATCTAATTATGTCAAACCCCCTCTGCTCCCCCAGGCCTGGCATTTTAACCTTGCCTGAAAGACCTTTGGGAGGACAAAGTGGTCTCATTAGTGGGTGGTTCTTATTAGCTAGAGGGTGCCTTCCAGCTAATAAGAAGACAATGCTAGCAGTTAGTCTAGGATTTCTTGGTGGAAGGTCAGCAGTGGGGATGGGGTCAGGTGCCCCCCCATAGCTTGCTTCTCACCACTCATTTTCCTGCGCTCTTGCCTCAACAGAAGTCCTTCCAAGCAGCAATAGTAGCTAAATGAACAGAATTCCGTGTTCCACAGCAGTCTACTTGTCAGGTCTACCTTGCTCTCACCCCAGCCCCCATGACCTTCCCAGAGTCATCTGGAGGGCCACTTGGGTGGCCCGGGCACTTGTTTTGGGCTGGGGCAGGGCAGGGTGAGACTGGCGAGATGGATTGCAAGGCAGGAGTGTTGGTGGGGGGACTGAGCGCAGAATAATTGAGCCCTTCAGAGTTGCTTCTCCTTTAACTCTGCTGTTGATTTGCCACCCAGTTCTCCGAATCAATTCTCATTAATCCACCCACCTCCATTTTCCGTGTAGAGCATCCTAAATGCATTTTCTTTCAATTAGTTAATTCTCCCCAAGATTTCCCATGAAAAAAATGCATTCCCTTTCCTACTCCTCCTTGTGAACTGTGTGAGTGCCGTGAGTGCCATTCCCTTTGCCCAGCTCAAGTGGTGGTGGGGAGAGATAACAGATGTTCTGCAGTTGAAGAAAAAGGCATGTACCTCACATAGCAGCCACCGCCACCACCAGGATGAGCCTTCCTCCCCCTACCCTTTGCTGCTTCCCCACAGAGGGAAGGCCGTCAGCCACACTCCACCCCCATCTCCTTGCTCTGCAGCCACTGAAGCTGAGGCATCCCAACAGATCATGTTTCCATGTGTGTGTGGGCATGGAGGATCCTTAAAGCAGACAGGGTGAGCTGAAGGCGGTGGCTTGGTGACAGAGAGGGAAGCTGCAATGGCAACAGGTGATTTCTCAGTTATGCTCCCAATGCCAGCAGGGCAATGGTACCAGGGCTCCTTGCTGGGCCCCTGTGGCCCCAGCCTCGGCTGGGGAGGCTTTGGGGAAAGCAAGCCCTCCCTTCCTTGGCCAGAGAGGAGCTGCCTGGGGAGAGGCATCCTCTGGACCTGGGAGAATTCCAAACTGGAGCTAAACTGGGACGAGATCTAACTGAAAGGGGGGTTCTTCCAAGGTGAACTGGGGCCAGAAGCCCCCTTGGTGGCTCAGTTGGCCTCAGGCTTCATGGCCCCTGGCCACTCAGGAATGAGTTGGGTCTGGTCTCTTTTCCCTGCAGAGGTGCCTTCCAATGCTGCTCCCCGTAACTGTCCTCAGGGCACCCATAGCCATTTACCACTACCCCCCACTGCTGTTATCCCCCACTTTATGTTCCAGCCTGGGACTCCTGGACAATGCCTCAGAAGACCTCGTAGCACTTTGGAGAAACCATGTTTCCCAAACTGAAGCGTGCCTCTTCGGCCCATTCTCCCGCTAAAGAAAACATTGCAGCTGGGGTAGAGGTGTGGAGGGGGGCACAAGGTGGGGGTGGCATATGTTTTTGTGAGTGGCAGTTCTAGCTTTCAACTGGTTGCTCATTTTGCCAGGGAGAAGTCAACTCTGAGGGGCATGGATCCATTTGAGGGGCACTGCAGAAAGTAGAAAGTCTTTCCTTGGACAAATTCAGGGGGGATGGAGGGGGAGGTGGGGGTAGTACTGGCTGCCCTTTGAGAAAGGCTGCCTCTGCCCTGTGGGGGCACCACTATCTCCTTTGCCATCTCTTCCTGGGAGTGTAATGCCAACAGAGGGAGAAGGACAGAACTGTCCATATTCCTTCTGAAATCCTTGCAGGTTCCAGCAGGGGCTGACTGTCTCCAGGTCATTTTTGGAACGATGCTCCATTAAAAACCTAGAGGAATAAACACTCCCATTTGGAAACTCCAGACTGGTGGGCTCCCATGCTGGGTGTGCTGTTCCCATCAGGATTCTGGCCTGGGTCTGGATGGGCCTCCTTCCTACTGTTTGTCATTTCATTCACTTCCAGCCATGCTTTACGACCTGTGTAGCCTTTTTGAAAGAAAGGTCCTGTGGCAGCAGTGGAATCTTGAAGCCTATTGTCCTTGGGGCTAGTTCAAAGGGGTGGCCAGAAAGCTTGTGAGGTTGGCTAATGCCAGTGCAGCTGCTAGCCCAGTGCTGAGGCACGACTCAGTGGGCCACCAGCCTGGCGGGGCAGGAAGCAGCTTTATGTTGTTGTTACCGTAGCTGGAATGGCACCTGTCTGGCCTGGCAGAGACTAATGGAGGGTGCTGTGGAGGATATGAGCAGGTATGCAAGGACATCCCTACGGGCCAAGGGGATTCTTTGGGGTGGGGGTGGGGATGGGGGTGGCAGCAGCGGCTTCAGCCTCTCTCGTGGAAAGGAAAGAGGGCCCTCCTCCCTGGTGGCTGGAGTGGCTGTTGGCACTGGACTCCACAGCCCAATGGTCCAGACTGGGGTCTGGCAGCTATCTGAGGCCCCTGGGCCCCCACACTTAGGCAAGTGGCCTGGCAGTGCCCTGGCCCCTCAGCCCTGCTCCCAGGGGAACCACAGCTCTCCTGGTTCTTGTGGGCCGCCTCTGGCTGTGGGGAGATGCTCAACAGGTGAGAAATCCCTGTGGCTCCCACCTCAATCTCCCTCTGGGGCCCTGAGGGGAAGCTGTGGGTCAGCCAGGGGAGGGAGCAGCTGCCCATTCAGCAGGGCACACTAAGTTCCCCCAGGGTCAAACGGGTTGGAGCCAAATGGGCTACTTGCTCCCTTTCACCTTTAACCCACTGGTGCGGCTTGTCTCCTGCACCACCCGGCCCAAGATATCAAGCTGAGCGAGCTGCAGGTGGGCATCCCGTGGGTAGTGTTCCTCTTGCTGGGGAGGCCTGTTGGCTGCCCCCGCCTGCCTGCCTGCCTGCCTTATCTGGTGCCTTTCTCTCTACCAGCGTCCTGGGATGCCATCAGGTGCTCGCATGCCCCACCAGGGGGCTCCCATGGGTCCCCCAGGCCCCCCCTATGTTGGAAGCCCCTCTGTGCGCCCCGGAATGCCCACGGCCGTCATGGAGCCCACCCGGAAGAGGGCCGCCCCCAGCAGGGCCAGCAGCAGCAGCCCCAGCAGCAGCAATCTCAGCAGCCGCAGCCGCCGCAGCCACCACCACAGCCCCAGGGGCCTCCAGGAGCACCCGGGCAGCAGGGCGGGGCCACCCAGAGCCGGCCCAGGAGGTGAGTGAGTGCGTGTGCACACACATGGCCCCGGGGGGGAGAGGACAGAACCCCTCCACACTCAGAGAAATCAGAGTCCCCTGCTCTGGCCCCTTCCTCCTTTCTCCTAATTTCTTCTCTCCTCTTGTTGGGCCCCCGCAGCTTCTATGCTCCAAGCTGGTGGGGGGTGGGGGCCTGCTCTGGCTGTGGCCGTGGCCACGGCTGCCCAACCCCTTCTGCTTCCACAGCATTTCCTGATGTGTGCGTGAGGGTGGTGGGGTGGGGGACTGGGGTTCATGCTGCTCCTTGGAAAGGAGTTGGTGTAAAGAAAGTATTTGGGTAGGGGGAGAAGGAGGGCAGCCTTGGGGCCCTCTGCCAAAGCCCTGCCTGGGTTTCCTTTCCAAATGTGGTGGCACATTCATGAGTACTCCTGCAGCAGCCACATGGCCCAGTGAGAGCCGTCTGGGGCCTCTGTCGTGCTGAGCCCGAGCGCTCAGGGTGGGCTCCTTGGCAGAGGCGGGGGTGCCCTTTCATGGCCCTGGGGCCTGGCTGTTCTTTCTTGGGGGAACCCATTGGGCTGTTTGGCAGGCTGGTGGCTCCAGGGTCCCCTCTCAGCTCCTGGTTGGAGGGGGTGTGTCTCCCTGGCTCAGTTCAGTGGTCCCCCAGGCCCCTTCCATCTTGCTGGAGTGTGGTCCAATGGCTTCTTTAATTGGAGCGGCAGAGGTGCATCAGGAGGTGGGTTCCTGCCCTCCTTGTGCCTTTGCAGGAGAACTTGCCCTTCTTCCTGAGTGAGCAGAAATGTGGTCATTGCACCCCCAATGGTATAACCAAGAAGGGAGAATTCTGGGGAAATGGGGATGTGGCTTTCATGGCTTCCCTTGGCTGGACTTCTGGTGTTTTGGGGGCCGCCAATACTTGCTTAGAGTCATAGATTCATAGAATTAGGAGAGACCTTAGGACCGTCCGGTCCAGCCTCCTTCTCCCATGCAGGAACCCACATCAAAGCACTCGCTTTGACAGATGGCCATCCATCCAGAAGGACAATGCACCACACTCCACTGAGGCAGCAGCATATTCCACTGCTGAGCAGCTCTGACCATCGGGAAGTTCTTCCTGAGGCATAAATGGAATTCCTTTTCCTGCAGTTTGGAAAGAGATTCCACCTAAACCTCAGGAAGAACTTCTTGATGACCAAAGCTGTTTGGTGGTGGAATATGCTGCCTGGAAGTGTGGTGGAGTCTCCTCCTTCTTTAGAGGTTTTTAAGCAGGAGCTGGATGGCCATCTGTTGGGAGCGCTTATGCAGCATCTCTCCACCACGTGCGCAGAAAAGGGGCTGGGGGCTCCCGAGCGTGACTCAGTCCCCCCGGCCGCAGAGAGGGTGCTCTTGGGGGTTGTTTGGCTGCCCTTGTGCACCAGGGCAAAGCAGCAGCATCCACCTCCACTGAGGAGGGGGAAGGGGCCCCACAGCAGCACTCACTGCTCCTCCCTCCCCCACTGGCATGCAGAGGCATGGGGGCATTTCCATGGTCAATCTTTGCTTGGACCTGCCCTTGAGAGCCACCTCCATGGGCAGAGGAAGTAGGCTTCCCTGGCATCACTCTGGGATCGTGGCCCTGGCTACTTATATTGGTGGAACTGAGTGAACCGCAGGGGGCGGGGGGTGCTTGGAGAGTTTGTCACCTGGTAGTTTCCTGGTTTTCCCAGCTTTGGGAACTGAGGTGGAGAAGTGTGGCTCTCTCCAGATGACCCCCTGCTCCTCTTCGTCTCAAAGCCTGCTTTGCCGAGATGGGCTTCGGTTGCCATCCCTCGCCCCCTCTGCTGGCAGCTCCCTCACCCGTCCTCCTCTCCAGAGAGTGAGCACAGCTGCCAGGAAGTTGAGCACCATCCTCCTCCATCCACACCAGAGACTGCTCATCCAGGAATCTCACAGAGAGCAGCTGCTCTGTGGCCAAGTTGGGGTGCCCTTCCTCTCCACCCCATCCAATCCAATCCGGGGATTCAGGGAGGCTGCTCTGAGTAAAAGCCCTTGCTAGAACAAGGTCAGAGTATATCTGTGTGTGTGTGCGTGTGTGCTCCTGGGGAGTTCACCATAGGAAAGCTGCTTCAGTCCTTCCCCCTCCTTTTTGTGGTGGGGGAGCCTAGCAGAGTCTGTTTAAGGAGACCCCTTGGCAAGTGGGGGGCACTGAGCAATGGCCAGGTGGGGTTGCTGTGGCTGTGGGGAGGCTCTCGATTGCTTGGCCTCTTGAATGCAGTTTTTAGTGGTCAGCATAGCTGGCTTGAGCGGGATGTTTGGGTGGCTTAACCAAGTGAGCTAGTCCTCATTTTCCAGAGCAAGCCCCCCCGCATTCTACCAATCAGTCTGGCTCAGTCAGAGAGGCCTGTGGGGGAGGAGGAGGAGCAGGCTTCTCTTGGGCCCAGAGGGGGATGTCCCCAGAGCCCCTGAAGGACAGCCAGTTCTTTGTCACCTCTGGTGCCCTGCTTTCATTCCTGGCAATCTCAGTTGGGAAGGAAGAGGAATCTGCGGGGATGGGGGCCATTCTGCAGGGGGCGGGGAGGGCAATCTGTGCCTGCTGTGGATCTTCCTGCTCCAGCGGTGTTTTTTTGTGCTGGTGGTGACTCCCTCCTGGTCTGCTCCGAGCACGGCTTTGGCCAGAAGGGCTTTTGGGGAGGGCCGGTGAAGACTCCTCCCTCACTCACCATGGATGGCCTGGCAGAGATGTCAGGATAATTTAGCAGGTGGCCTCCATGCTCCTGGACCAGTCACCATGGTAACGTGGTCTCTTTTTTCCCCTTCAAAAATGTACAGTGCCAAGCGGAGGAAAATGGCTGACAAAATCCTCCCTCAGAGGGTGAGTGGTTCCTTTTCCATCCTTGCTTTCTTTCCGCTCGCTTGCCTGCCTGCCTCCCTTCCCTCCTCCTGTTTGCGACCAGAGGCTTCCAGTTTTTGGTCTCTGAAATGAGCACCTCCTGGGAAGGAGGTCCTGCTGCTCACCTGCTGTGCCGAAGCCCCAGAGTAGGGGTTTCCAGAGGGCTTCCTGTTCAGGCCCCGCCCGTTGACCATAGGCGTGGGGTGCCATCCTGTGCCAAGTAGGTTCTTGCCCTGTGGGGAGACTGCTTTGGCCCTTTGCCTTGGCCCAGCTTGGTGGGAGAGAGCAGCTAGATTCTAGGGGTCCCAAGCAGTGACGGTCCCTCATGGAACATGGCCCAGGCTAACATGCCTCCCCACCCCGACTCTCTACCTCAGGTAGCTGGCAAGCCTACTTCCCTGTTGTGGTTGCCAAGGCAGGACCTTAACTTTTGGGTTATCTTCCTGGCATCACTTTCCCAAAGGCAGTGGTCAGACCCCCTCCTACCACCCTCAGTTTTTGGTATTTTCCCAGTATCTTCCCTGGTTCTGACATGAGCCCCACTCCTAGCCATGGAGGCTGGGAAGCACCAGTGTGCCACTGCCCTTCCTGTGGAGGCCATAAGTGGAATTGCTGTGGACCTTCCACACCCTTCTTGTGGAGGGGGAGGATCTTGTGCATTGGCCCTGATATATTCTGTCCACACCTCCAGCCCCTCCTGTGACTCCTCTGTCTTCTGAGAGAGTTTTCATGCGGGGAGGGGCTGTCAAAGCTCAGCCTCTATCCTCTGGAACACACAGCTCCTCAAGGACCCCCTCCCTTTAACTAGGCTCTTCATTTCCTAAGGCCCTTTAAAGCAAGAAAGATGTGGCTTACTCTAAGGGAATTTTCATGGTTAGAATGCAAAATCCAGCAGGAAATTGGGAAAACTTTTCAAAGTAAACATTTCTTATATGTCCTAAGGTTGTTTTTTTCCCCCCAGTTTGCAACCTACATTTGGGTGCATCAAATTCAAATTCTTGTGACACTGTAGGATATTCTTGTGTGTGTGCATGTGTGCCCACTGTGAGTCTAAAAATGGAAGGAGAACAGAATTGACCCCTCTGAGGTTGGCTTGCTTGTGCACAATACCCCTTTCAGTGAGTTCCGTGTTTGATCACTTGGTTATTTTTTAATTTTGCAAGTAGCCCTGAAGAAACTTTATGGCTTAGGGAAAGAAGTTTAAAATGATAGTAAAATGCTACTTGAGTGTCTTAAAGTGTCATGCCTCTGTGATGCTCTAATGCTGACCATTACAGAACAAGAGCTGATAATAGAGAAAACACTTTTCAGCTGGGATCGTTTTAGCCAAGTTTATGGCAAGAGAGTTTTTTTTTTTAACACTCTACTGCTATACTGCTAACTTTAACAAGAGCATTGAACCTACCTTTCTGGTTCCAAAAATCAGGCACCTTGCTGAATTGGCAGAGGAGGGGCCAAAGGGCATTGGGCAGGGACAGGCATCATTCTTTCCCACAAAACACACAAAGCAATGCCATACCGGGCTACTCAAGGATAGGCCTCAGTGCAACAAAGCACAACCCTGTTCTAGGTGGGGCTTATTAAAAGCTAAGATTCCCTCTTACTTCCAGCCTCTAAGCAGAGGGAAGGGGGAAATCTAGCTGCTGTGCTGAGAAGAGAGGAGAGACTTACTGTGGTCATAGCATATCTTGATTCGAGTAAGGCCTTTGACAAGGTCCCTGATGATATTATTGTAAACAAGGTGATAATGTGGGCTAGATAATGGTACTGTTAGGTGGTTGACCAACTGACCCCAAAAGATGCTCACCAATTGCTGCTTTTCATCCTGGGGAGAAGTGACTAGTGGGGTCAACATCTTTATATCTGTGACTTGGATGAGGAAATAGATGGCATTATTATCAAATTTGCAGATGATGCCAAATTAGGAGGGGTAGATGACACCCCAAAGAACAGGATCAGAATTAAAAAATTACCTTAACAGCTTAGAGAGCTAAGCCAAAACTAACAAAATGAATTTCAACAGGGAGAATTGTAAGGTACTACCCTTGGGCAGGAAAAAATGAAATGCACAGATACAGGATGACATGTGGCTTGACCTCAGTACATGTGAAAAGAATCTAGAAATCTTAGAAGACCACAAGCTGAACGTGAGTCAGCAGTGTGATGCTGCAGCTAAAAAAGCCAATGTGATTCTGGGCTGCATCAATAGGAGTCTGATGTTTAGGTCAAGGGAAGTGATGATACCACGCTGTTTTGCTTTGGTCATGCTCCACCTGGAATCCTGTCTCCAGTCCTGGGTACCACATTCAAGAAGGATATTGATAAGCTGGAACATGTCCCGAGGAGGGTGACCAAAATGGTAAAAGGCCTGGAAGCCATGGAGAAGGAAAGGTGAAGAGGTGACATGATTGCCATGTTTAAATTCTGGGTACCTCATTTCAAGAAGGATACTGACAAGCTGGAGCATGTCCAGAGGAGGGCGACCAAAAGGGTGAGGGATCTGGAAGCCATATCCTCTGAGGAGCAGCTTAGGCAACTGGGTTTCTTTAGCCTGATGAAGAGAAGGTTAAACGGTGACATGATAGCCATGTTTAAATACTTGAAGGGATGTCATATGAAAGATGGAGCAAGCGTGTTTTCTGCTGCTCTGGAGAGTAGGGCATGGAGCAATGGCTTCAAATTACAGGAAAAAAGATTCCACCTAAAGTTTAGGAGGAATTTCCTGACAGTCAGAGCAGTTTGGCAATCAAAGATGCTGCCTCAGAGTGTGATGGAGTCACCTTCTTTGGAGATTTTTAAACAGAAGCTGGATGGCATCTGTCAAAGGGAGGGCTTTGATTGTCTCTTTCTGCATGGCAAATTGGGATTGGACTTGATGGTCCTTGTGGTCTCTTCCACTTCTATGATTTTATGACTTTTTTGGGGGCATCATAGCTTATAAAAAAAAGATGAAGAGGAGATAAAGCACCAGAAAGGAGGATCATGTTGTGTGTGGTGTGGAAAAAGTGGGAGAGGAAAGAGGGAGCCCAACACCCCAGATATGAAATGGTCTGGAGCTGGCAGGATTCACTACCACAGAAAGTTGTTGTGCATGCCCCCTGCAGCCTGGGTTTTTTTAAAGGGGATTGGACAAATTCAGGAGGGAACGGAGGCTCCCAGTGGTGGCCACTCATGATGACTGGAATCCAGTTAGGGCCCTCTGTGCAAGTCAGTTGAGTTATGCTTGGAATGTCCCAGCTTCTCAGTTGCCCTGTCTCTCCTTCCCTTGTCAGTTTGCAGGTGTAGCAATGCCCAGTAGGACTTTGAGGCTGCTCCTTTCCAGTAGCTACAGGGTGGGAGAAGGAGGAGGAGGAGGAGGAGGGATGGAGATGCAATTGCAGAATGCTGTGTTCTGCCCAGTGGGATACAGGGTCCTGACCACAGGTTTCTGGACAAAGCCTTGAGCTTCTAAGCATGAGTGGTCCAACTGGTGACGGCTGAGTCCCATGAAAGGCAGCTGGGAAGTGCTGTGGGTCTGGGATTCCAGAGCTCTGCTTGCAAATGTGCAAAGAAGCCAGAGTGTAGCTCCAGGAATGCTCTGCCCACTCTTGTAGCCCTGTTTTCGCCCCATTTCCACCAGCGGCTCTCTGTTAAACCTGCTTGGATTTCCACTTTTCCTCTCCTTTCTGGTGCTGCTCTTCCAGCTTTACAGAGGGAATGCCTCTCCCAGAGTGGGATTCATACATATAGCTGCATTCTCCCCCTTGGAGTCTAGCCAGAACCTGTGCGGCTTCTGCACAGAGCTGGAAGAGACCGCAAGAGCCATTTAATACAACCACATTCTGCCATGCAGGAAGATATGGTGAAAGCACTCCTGACAGATAGCTATCCAGCCTCTGTTTAAAAACTTCTAAAGGAGACGGCATATTCAACTGCCAAACTTTGCTTATTGTTAGGAAGTTCTTCTTAAAGATTAGATGGAATATCTTAGCCAGAAGTTTGAAGCCATTGCTCCATGCCCTAGACTTTGGAGCAGCAGAAAACAAGCTTGCCCCATTTTCTAAACAACAACCCTTCAAATATTTAAACATGACTCTCATGTCCCCTCTTAACCTTCCCTTCCCCAGCTCCCTTAGCCACTCCTCATAGAGTTTCATAGTTGCCAGGCCTTCTACCATTTTGGTTGCCCTTCTCTGGATACGTTACAGCTTGTTGATATCCTTTTTGAATTGTGGTGCCCAGAACTGGACACAATATTATTCCAGATGAGATCTGATCAAAGCAAAATAGAGTGGTACCATCACTTCCCTTGACCTAGACACTATATTCCTATTGATGCAACCTAGAGTTGCATTGGCTTTTTTAGCTGCTGCATCACACTGCTGACTCATGTTCACCTTATGGTCTACTAAGACCCCTGATTGCTTTTCACATGTACTGTGGTCAACCCAGGTGTCACCCATTTATATTTGTGCATTTCATTTTTTCTGCCCCAGCATAGTATCTTACACTTTTCTCTATGAAAATTCATTTTGTTAATCTTGGTCCAGCTCTCTAATCTCTTAAGGACATTTTGAGTTCTGAGCCTGTCCTGTGAGGTCCAGCTGAGCCAGAGCCACATACATGGCGCTCTCCCCCTCCTGCTTTTGGAAGGCCTCTCCCCCCACTTTTCCAAATGAGAATGCTGGTGGGGGCTTAAACCCAGGGCCTTCTGCTCCTCGCACACTGTGCTCCAGCAGGTCTTCCTTCTTGCCTTGCTCTCTTGCTTCAGATCCGGGAGCTGGTGCCAGAGTCTCAAGCCTACATGGACCTCCTGGCCTTTGAGCGGAAGCTGGATCAGACCATCATGAGGAAGCGTGTGGACATCCAGGAGGCCCTGAAGAGACCCATGAAGGTGGGCAGCAGGGTCATTCCCACTGCCCCCACTGCCTTGGAGGGGTTCCCTTCTTTGCCTCCTCTCCTTCCATACTGCTGAAATACAGCCAGAGATGGTTGTGGCCCCGACGTGGTGCCGTTAGTTCCCGCAGGAGCCATTTCCCTTGGTCCCTGGGGGGCTCAGCCCTGCTCTCACCCCCTGCCTTTTCCAGCACCTCATTTTGGTCTCTTGTCTGACAGCAAAAGCGGAAGCTGCGCCTTTACATCTCTAACACCTTCAATCCGGCCAAGTCAGATGCAGATGACTCTGATGGGAGCATCGCCTCTTGGGAGCTGCGTGTGGAGGGGAAGCTCCTTGACGACGTATGCACATGCTTGCGCATGCGCACATGTGGAGGCACACACAGGGCTCCCCACCACTTTGTGTCTCCTTTCTGAGTCTGGAATGGGCCTACTTTAGCCAGTTGGGCTGGACAGAAACACTCCCCCTGTAAATGGGGAAAGGGGTGGGGGGGTGGCGGAGGAGAAGGGAGAAGTGGCCCTGGGGTGGGAGGTAGAGCAGGGTTGCACATGGGGGGCATGACCCATCTGCAGCAGTAGTCAGCCCTCTTCCTCACCCTGGGCTGCCCCACAGAGTGCTGACCCTTCCTGGCTGGAGCCTCGCTCTGAAGCCAAGCATCACAGAGCAAAGCAGGTGCTGCTCAGTGTCACTTGCTTGCAGGAACAGGGAAGCCAGGTGGGGCAGGCCGAGAGGCAGCCCAGCAGGCGTGGTTCTGCAAGAAGCCTCTTGTTGGTTCTCTGGGAATGAGACAGGGGTTGATGGGGCCAGGGGTTCAGTGCGGAGGGTGGGGCACTGGGTACCCTGCTTGGCCTGTCCACCCCCCAGCCAATCTCAGGGCTTGCCTGTCCAGAAGAGGGGTCCCTTGTGGCAGTGGTGTGCATACGTGGGTGCGCTTGTGCTGTCCGTAGGCCCTCTCCTTTCCCAGCAGGGATTTTGGGTGCTGCTGACCCATCATCTCATCCTGACTCCACAGCTCAGTAAACAGAAACGGAAATTCTCCTCCTTTTTCAAGAGTTTGGTCATTGAGCTGGACAAGGATCTCTACGGGCCAGACAACCACCTGGTGGAGGTAAGGGAGTCCCTCGGGCTCCGGCTGGGCAGGAGCATGACTCTTCTGCAGGTGCAGGAGGAGGGAGGAAGCTTTGACCTTCTGCACAGTTCCTGAGGTTGGCCCGCATGGCTGGCTGGCACAACTGAAGTGGCTGTCATGTGTGCCACATGTGTGGCGGGAAGGAGAAAGTAGACAAGTGCAGAGGAACACTGGGACTGCCGGGCAGGAGCAGTCCCCGGACACATCAGTTGCTGCCAAGGGGATTAAACTGCCCCCCCCCAAGGCAAGAACAGAATGCCCCTGCCTCTATGGCTTCAGCTTTCCAAGCAGTGGTGGCTGAGGCCACCGAGCCATTGGGACCCACAGCTTTGTTCTGTAGAGACCTCCCCCTTCCCTCTGTCATGCTGTCCATGTTGATAGATGCCACTGCATCTTGTAGCAGTGAGTCCCACAGTCTGATGAGCGATAAAATCCTTCTGGCTGGCTGGCTAGCGCGCTGCCTGCCTGCCTGCCTGCCTGCCTGCCTGCCTGCCTGCCTGCCTGCCTTCCTTCCTTCCTTCCTTCCTTCCTTCCTTCCTTCCTTCCTTCCTTCCTTCCTTCCTTCCTTCCTTCCTTCCTTCCTTCCTTCCTTCCCTCCCTCCCTCCTTCCCCCACCACCAGAATGAGGAATATGAGAAGCTCATCTCCTGAGCACCTTGCAGGGTGAGGTCTTTCTTCACATCAGTTTGAGCCATATTGCACATTTCTGCACTGCCTGTCCATTTTCCCCACCCTCTGCTCTTTTCTTAAGCCAGGGGGAGCCCCACACATTGTGGGCTGCCCTGGGGGGAGGGGCACCCCATGGTCTTTCTGGCCACTGCCTTCTGCATCTTTTCCAGTGCTGGAGGGCCTATTCTGAAAGGCTGGAGGCTTAAGTTCTACACCACGGACCTCAGATTTGTGTCAGGCCTCAATGATGGCCTGAGGTGTTCTGCTTCAGTCGTTTCACTTTCTCTTTGGCTGAATAGAATTTCCTGTTTTCTGCATCTTGCCTTGTTTTGAGAGATCCTTTGGGGTCTTGATGTTCTCCATTTGTGTTTTGCTGCTCTCTGTCTGTTTTGAATAACTTGGTGTCTTTCACAGACAAGGCCAACCTAGGCTCTTCTATAGAGATCCCCACAACACTTCTACCCTGGGGGCCCTACCCCGGCCCCCCTCCCTCCATACTGTGGCAGAAACGATCCCCTCCTATGGTTGAGCTGGGCTGGCTGCTCCCCTTCTGCTCCCACCCCACACCTCACCTGAAGCTAGCCCACTTCTCCAGCACAACCTCCCTCCCTCCCCCGCTGGGACAGAAGGTCCAGTTACCCCCCCGTCCCTCCAGGAAACGTCTGGGTGACTGGCAGGTGGCAAGTCTGTTCCCAGTCCCCTAGGATCCCATTCCCTTGTGCTGAGTAGGATAGACTTCTGCACAGATATCCATGGACATAAATTTCCCCAAAAGACTCGAACTCCAATCTTCTTTAGCCTCCTTGGGAAGTGCCCCTGGGTCTCCCCTGAGGCACCTCCTGGCCTTCCTTCCCACTCCCTCAGTTCAGAAGTGCCAGAGGACACACCCAGGCTGATGTCCTGCCTCTGTCCTGCTGGCCCAGTTGGTTTGGAGCCGCAAGGGGAAGTTGCTGACTAGGCTGGTGGGTAGCCCCCTCGTTTGGCCTGGTGGCTGGCACACTCCATCAGCCTTCAGCCTAGGGGAATCAGTGAAGCTGCCAAAGTGGAGCCTCTGCAGGCTGTGCATGGCAGTGGTTGTACAGTTTTCACGTTCACAAGGCTTGTGGTGTCTGTGCTCTCAGCACAAGCTGTTTTTGGGGTGGAGGTGATGGTAGGCTTGTATCCCAGAGGTATTGTGCGATGCTTCTGTGAGAGACCTTGACCTGCGGAGGGGGTGTGTTTGAATATCCCTGGAGGTGAGAAAGTGGCCCCTGACCTTTAGCACCTTTTCGTGGCTTCTCTTTGACAGTGGCACCGAACGCCCACCACCCAGGAGACGGATGGCTTCCAGGTGAAGAGGCCCGGAGACGTCAGTGTTCGCTGCACCCTTCTGCTGATGCTTGATTATCAGGTTGGGGCCTCTGAGAGTGTGTGTGTGCTCATGTGAGCCTCAGTCTTGCTTCTTGGGCTGACATGACCAAAATGCCCTGAACGGCTATCACCCCGCTGTTTCTCACTGTTGGCAACAAGGCCCATAGGTCAGAGTAGTTGTTGGACTAGAGGGCGAGCTGGCCCAGCAGAGTCTCCTTTGCTGGGAATGGGCCAGGCTGGGCCTTGGCACAAGAAGGTATGGTGAGAAGGAAGTAGGGGCCCCAAGCAGGGCCAGAGCCCCAGAAGGGCCCTGGAATGGAGTTGGCACATTTGCCGCTGCTGGTGGAGGGGTGAGGAAAGGGCAACCTCGATGCTCAAGCTGTCTCCACAATTTAAGAAAAGCAGGAAAAAATTTCCCGTGGACACTGGTGACCCGCGTGTGAGTGGCCCTTCCCCTCCGTTCACCCTTGGGGCCTTTGGGTGAGCCAGTGAGTTTAACTGGAGCAGCCACATCTGCTAGCAGATGGCAGAGGCAGATGATAGGGGGTGGTGGGCAGGACGGGGCATTCTCCTGGGGGCAGGGTGGAGTAGGGGACAAGGGAAAGAAGCAGAGGTGGGGCGGGGGGCTTGTGTCTCCCAGCAGAAACATCTGAGTCCTTCCCACAGCTCCTCTGTGGCTCTCCAGGAGCCACTCCCAGGCTCCTCCTCTCTGAGGGGCTGGGAGGGATGTTGACTAGGACCAGGCTTCAGTGGGGTGTCCCAATGCCCAGCAGAATCCCCCTTTTTCCCTTCAGCCCTTGGCTGCTTTGGCCTCTGTCTGGACCTTTTGGCCACACGTTGTTTTCCTTAAACAGCTGTCACCTCTTTCTCTCTCATTTTGAGTATTATAAGCTACTATGGACACAAATGCTGTTAAAGGAGTCAGGATTAGGGTTGGGACTTGTCTCAAGTGGTCTCGTGTCTCAAGAGCCTGGAGGGGAAAGCAGGGGACTGGAAGTTAACCTGGAGAAGTACAGGAGGGCAGTCTTCTTTGGGGAGGGGTGCAAAGGGACAGGGACTTGCCAACCAGCCTCCCCTTTGCCTCCCCCTCTGCTGTTGGAGCAGCCTTGGGAGGGAGGGGAAAGATTTTCAGTGAACAGGTGAGCGTGAGGATGCTGGTGGGGTGTGTCTATGTGCAGGGCTGTAGCTGTGGGGCAGGGGTGGGGTGAAATGATTGTTTGTCCCTCTAAATAAAAGTTCTGCTCCCCAGTGAAAGTTTCCTTCGATCTCCAAATGTCTAGTATTATAAAGTGTGAGACATAGAAAGTATTTCTCACCTGGAATTCCTCTCTTTACTGGGTTTGTATTTTTTCTCTGGCTGCCTAATCTCCATTTCTAAACATTCGTCTGAAGATTGAAGTTACTCCAATGCTAGGATTTGGAACACTGAAGGAAAATTTAATCTGAGAGAGCAGAATTCTTATTGCGGGTGCAGTATCCTTATTTTGAAACCCCCATAACTGCATCCATATTTGTGAGTGAAATATTTCAACCGAACTGATAAATTTAAAGCAGTACTCCTGCTTTAAAACTGCTCCTTCCTCCTGCACTGGAAATAAAGCTTCATTTGGGACCAGTTCCTGGGGCTGGCTGCTGATGCGTGGGCCAGTTTGTGGGAGCCAAGAGGGGCAGGGGTGGGTGGATGGGGCAACCCAGGCTCAGAACTGCTGGCAAACACCTTGGGTGACTCAGTGCAGGGTGGGAAGGGAATTGGGGCACCCTTCCCTTTGTTCCCCTTCTGTTCTACTGAGCCTTTGCTCAGTTGCTGCTGCTGTGGAGAAGTTGTGCCCCTTTGCACGGACAAAGAGCAGCCAGCATCCTGACTGAGGCTCTCATGGCAGCCGCAGCCGATGGCCACGCTCCACAAATGGGGAAGAGAAGCCGAGAGGCAGCCCCTTAGACTTCATGACTCCGGGCCCCTCTTCCCAGAGCAGCCATTGGCCTACTGGCCACCAGAACAGCCCCTCTGCACAGCTGCCTGGCCTGGCCACACCTGGCCTTCCAAAGGCAGGTGCCCCTTCTGTTTTAGGACAAACAGAGATGCTTGGGCTCCTTGGCTCTTCCTTTTAGGGCACCCCTTCTTCTTGCCTTAGGGAAGGCCCAGCACTCTTTTGGTTTTCTGGGTCAGATCAGCCTCTAGGAGGGTGAGGTGGGGGGCAGCATCAGAGAGTGAGAACTGGAGGCCTTGGTCTGCTCCCCATCACTGGGCGCCCCAGCAGACAGAGGCCAAGAGCTCCCTTCCCTCCATGTGAGAGAGATAGAGCCAGCCTGGGCCAAGCCTGATGCTTCCCTCCCTGCCCTTCTCCCCCTTCTTCAATTCTCTTTTCTACTGCAGCCCCCGCAGTTCAAACTCGACCCCCGCCTGGCCCGCCTGCTGGGCATCCACACACAGACGCGCTCTGCTATAATCCAGGCTCTCTGGCAGTACATCAAGACCAACAAGCTGCAAGACTCCCATGACAAGGAGTACATCAATTGCGACAAGTACTTCCAGCAGGTAAAGCCCACCCCCGCCTCCCTTGGCTGGCTGGGTTCTGCAGTTGGTGGTCTTGTGGGACCCTTCAGAGCCATGGCTGCTGGCCACCTGGGCTGTGGCTCTGGGTGGGAAGGCAGGGCGCCCACTGCCAACAATAAAATCCACCCCTGCTGTGCCTGCCTCCTCAAGAGTTATAGCTTTGCCCTCCTCAAGATGGGGGCCAAAGGGGGGAAGAGGGGCAGTGGAAGGCAGGCCTGGCCTGGCTGGGCAGGCAGGTGGGCGAGAGGGCTTGTTGGATGCTGCCTCAGGGCTTGGGGTTGTGCAGCCTTTCCAATCCTGGCAGGTATTGCAGCGTTCCTGCAAAGGGTCTTCTTTCCCCACCCACCGCTTTTTTCCCTTGGCCTGAGTGACTCCCAGACTGCCAACTCTACCCACAAAAAAGAGGAATGAGCAATTCAGATATCTAGTTAGTGAAACTGAAAATGGCTTGTGCAGTGGCCTTCTTATGAGAAGGATGTAACATGGAGGCCACCAAAGTGTATGAGCTCCCGGCAGCCCCTCCAGGCAAACAAGCAGAGGAGGCTTAAGGATTTTTCCAGAGACACCACCTCATGTGGCTTTGAGAGGTTCTGTCATCCAACTGTTCTGCATCAGAACAGCTCTGCCGCTCCCTCTGGCTGCTGTGCAGCACCCTTGGGTGCCATGTCCCATCCCCAAGAAGCTGATGGAGGGGCAGCAGCTAAGTCAGTTTTGCCTCTTCTTGTGTCTGAAAGCAGGGCATGATGTGCAGTCAGAACTCACCCCCAAGGCTGGTGCGGAGAGCCGTTTTCTGTTTCTACCTTTGGCCTCCACCAGAAGGAAACTGTACAGATCAGCTGGAAGGTCTTCCCTTCAATCCCTCTCCCAGTGCCTCTAAGGAGCTACTTGCTCCCTCTGCCCTTGGCTCCCACTTGGAGGGAGTCCAACTTGGAGACCATTTTGGATGAACAGGGTGACTCCCCTTCGTTGCTCCTTTCTCGCACCTTGGAGTCTTGCCTGGAGAGGAAATCTTCCTCTTTCACCTGTCCCTTTGCCATAGTTTCCCACTTTTTTGTATGCGGCGCGGGGTGGGGAGCAATATAGGAGGGCCACCCCCAAGGCAGCAGTGGGGAGCTCCCCTGTCATCTCTTCTCTTCTGCCTTTGTCATTCCAGATCTTTGACTGCCCACGGCTGAAGTTCTCTGAAATCCCTCAGCGGTTGACGAATCTGCTGCTCCCCCCGACCCCATTGTTATCAACCACATCATCAGGTCAGGCAGCAACCACCTACCCACCCTCTCACCCTGCGTGCTGAGAACTGACATGGCAGGTCCCCTCACTCCAGGCTGCGGCCTCCTGTGGGTGCCAGAGGATGCTGTCAGAGAGGAGCCACGGGGCTGGGGGACAGCCTGTGGCTTTAAGTTCACTTTTTTCCACCCCTCCAGTGTGGACCCCAATGACCAGAAGAAGACCGCCTGCTATGACATTGACGTAGAAGTGGAGGACCCGCTGAAGGGGCAGATGAGCAGCTTCCTTCTCTCCACCGCCAACCAGCAGGAGATCACAGCCCTCGATAACAAGGTACCTGGTGGGGGAGCAAGTGGAGGCGTTGAATGGGAGGTGGGTGGGGGGTGCCTCCTTGGTCAAGCACCTTCCTTCCCATGAGGTGGGCAGGTGCTCCACTGGGAGGCCAGCAAGGAGCCTGCCAGCCTCCCACCAAGCCCTAAAGGCAGGGCAGGGCCACAGAGCGAGCATGGTGGGTAGGGGTTGTGAGAGGAGACCTGTTGGCTTCCTATCCTGCTTGGGCACCTCTGGTCCACAGGGATGACAATGGAATGCCGGATCATACTGGCCCAACTTGACCCAATGCATCCTGTGGTGAGAAGGCCTCATTTGCTCCCCGAGCTGGGTCCACTGCTGCCTGGGTCTCCCACCACTCACCCAGCCTCACAACACTAACTCTTCTGCACCAGCCTCCATCCTTGGCTTACAAATGCCTTGCCATCCTCACTCGCCTTCCCCGTTCTGAAAGGGCTCCCTTCCAAGTTCTCTCCAACCACTTTAATGCTCCCTTCAAGCTGCCTGTGGTTCTTGACACAGTTAGATCCCATACCCCTGCAGATGGGCCAGGCAGGGACGGCCGGAAGGTGTGAGTGTGTGGACTGAGGGGATGCTTTCCTACGCAAGCAGGAGGCTGATTCCTCCATGCTGGACCTGGGGGGCTGTGTGTGCCAGGGAACTTTGCAGGGAGTTCAGCTCTCTTGCCACAGGGCCAGAAGAGTTTGAGGTGAGCCCTCACCTGGCCAGTTTATGGAAAGGGACCCTCATCCTGCCAACCCACCCCCGCCCTGTGCAGATTCATGAGACAATCGAGTCCATCAACCAGCTGAAGATCCAGCGAGATTTCATGCTGAGCTTTTCCAAAGACCCTAAGGGCTACATCCAGGAGCTTCTCCGGTCCCAGAGCAGGGACCTCAAGGTAGGCTGAAGCTTTGCTGAGGGCATCTCAGCTGTTGTCTTGCCAGGCAGGAAGTGGAGAAGGGTGTGTGTGTGTGTGTGTGTGTGTGTGTGTGTGCGCGCACAGGCAGGGTGATCCTGGTTCCAGAGGCTGGATTTAGATCCTCCCACTCCATTTGCTCAGGATCGGCACAGTGACTGCCCATGGGCTGTGTGTAATTCTGTTTGCTTGGCTCAAGGTCTTGGGGGACTGGGTGTGTGTGGAGGCAGCTGGAAGACTCCATGGCTGCATCTACAGGTTAAAGTAGCAGGGAACCTTTTCCAGGTTCCCATCACCCCACTGTGTGCTTTCATCCCTGGCTCCTAAGAAGGGCCAATGACAATCAGGTACCCTCCCAAAGGGCAGGTAACTCTGTGGGTACCATGGGTGGGGGAATCTTGAATCCAGCAAGGCCATCCAGAATGTCAGAAAACAGCAAGCAAGCACTTGCATTCTCTAGACTGTCAGGGTAGATGTTGGGGCCGCATGCGGTGGGAGGTGTGGGCATGAAGTGGAGGCCCCACCAGCTGCAAGACCCACAGGAGGAAGGGAAAGATTGCTAGGCAGATGAGATTGGGCTGACCCCAGCTAGCCACGGAGTTGATGTTCAGTCTGGATGCATCTCATAATACTGAGTGAAAGATTCATTTGACTGTACTGTTGAGTTCCTTTTCGTCTGTCCCTAACTTAGGGAGAGCCCAGCTTGCTGGCTACCTTGGTGCCCTTTGATGTGGCAGAAGCGCCCCTGAGTTGTTGATGGGGGTTGGGGGTAGGAGGCAGGCTTGTAGTGGTAGCAGCCCTGATTTTCTCTTCCTTCTTTTGGCCTTCTCAAAGGTCATGACAGATGTGGTTGGGAATCCTGAGGAGGAGCGCCGGGCAGCATTTTACCATGAGCCTTGGTCCCAGGAAGCTGTCAGCCGGTACTTCTATTGCAAGGTAAGGGGCTCTTGGAAGGGGGGCACAGGGTGGGGGCCTAGGCATGCACACCTGAGGATGTGCACACACCTTCATCCTTGTGCAGCTTCTCTTTTTGCTCTTTCAGATCCAGCAGCGTCGGCAAGAATTGGAGCAGTCTTTGGGGGTGCGCAACACATAAGGGCTCCCAGGTTGTGCTGGTCCTGGGTGCCTGCCAGCCAGCCAGCCAGCCTGTGGAATTCTTTGTCATGTTCTGTAGCTCCCACAGCGTGCAGACCTGCTCCGTGACTAACTCCGGAGGTCCTGCGCCAACCTCACCAGCTTCCAAGTGTGTGTTTTGCCCCATCAGCCTGCCCCATCTCCTCCTGCTCCTGTTCCTGCTGCTGCTCCTCCTCCTGAGGAGACCTTTGCCAGGATGGGCAGTCAAGACGTTTCTGCTCCCTCCACCCTCTGCCATTAGCACCTGCTGGAGGTTGGGGACTGTGTGTGGCTACAGGGATTGTTACGGACTCAAACCAGGAGGGGCATGGGGGGAACCCCACAACTGGACTGCCCCCCCATTTCCTCCTGTTTGTCCCTCTGACGTCTGCTGTGGGCTGCTGGGCTGGGCTTCTGAGCAGAGAGAGGCTGCAGAGAGATTGAGGGGGATCCAAAAACGGGAGGTGCTCAGCACTTCCCCAGGCAGCTCAATTTGTGTACGTGGTGTGTGCATCTGTGTCTATATGTACATCCCAGCTAGCCTGACTGAGAGCCACTGGGCTGCCCCAGCGGGCTTCCTAATGCCCAGCCTTCTGAGAGTCAATATCTCTCTGCCCCACCTGCCCTGGAAGAGAAGCTCCTGTCCCTCCCCTGGCCAGCCCTCCCACTGTCTTCCCCGACTTGGGACAAAGGGAGGCCCACTCTGTGCTTTCCCTAGAGCAAAGCTGGCAGTTTCTGGGTGGTCCTGCTGAATTCTGGATTCCACCCCCCATGGGCTGTGTGATGCCCCTTCTTTGGAAGCTGGTGTGAAAGCACACGGTAGGGCAATGGGAATCTGGAGAGGGCTTCCTGCTATTTTAGCTGGTGGGTGCAGCCACGGAGTCTTCCAGCTGCCTTCACTGCCCCCAGTGGCTCAAAGCACTCCTCCCCCTCCCCAGGATGACCATGCGGAAGGGCTCAGGCTCTGGCCCTCTCCCTTCCTGCCTCCCTCCATTTGCTCTGCCCAGCATGGAGATACAAAATTCGCAGAAATTTTGAAGCTGCAAGGAAAAGTCTTGTTTTTCCATTATTTTGGAGAAAAAAACAGACATTTTCAGAAAAATTGAAAAATGTAGCATTGGCACTGTTTACAGACGGAAAGTCACTTTGTTACTTTACAAACATAAAATACGTTATGTGTATCTTGGTTTGACATAAAATTATCATGTTTGATAGAAAAACAACACTTTATTCAGAAAATAAGTACAAATCAAATGTACTTTTTAAAATCTTGTTTTTTTTTTAAAGGAGCCACAGGATCTGTGGTTGTAATGAACACAGGGGCCTATTTAGTTTTGCGACTTTATGAGGAGGAGGAAGAGGCACATCTTTGCCAATAGAAGCAGAAGACGCCATCAGTGTTAAGAGGACAGAGGAAATTCTCTCGAGCACTTCGGGTCCTCCTTAGTGCTGAGCCAACATGTATCCCATAAAAAAGAACAGGATAGGAAATCCAGACTAGGAAGGGCAGTGACGTGAGGCTCTGAGCACAGCTTCACCTAAAAGTGTACTTGCTCCATAGTTTACACAAACAGCGTGAGGGAGGAAATATAAGAATACCGTCTCTTAAGGTATTTTATCTATCTTTCTAAATGAAAACTTCCCACAGTCCATTTTTCAATTTTTCTGGAAATAAATGGCCTTGGGGAAAAAACTCTTTTTTGCTCTGAAATTTTCCAGTCCTTCAAGTTTCTAGTGAAGCAGAAGGGGACTGGGGGTTGCCCTTGCCCCACTTTGGAGGATGAGAAGGGGCAAGAGGGAGGCTGCCAAAGACAAGGGGCACCATGGTGCCAGCACACCAGCCTCCCTCCAACCGCACGAGCATAGCTGGTGCCCTTTGTGCATCTGCACCGGACGCACTATGCCCAGGGAACAAAATGCAGCCCTGCGGTGGCCGAGGGCACCAGCAGCCGTGGTGAGCCTGCCCAGGTGGAGACTGTGCATGTGTTGGTGCTCAGGAGGGAAGGACAGGCAGAGAGGGCCATTTCCTGTGTCGTGCGGAATGTGGTGCTTGCAGGAGCAGGTTTGCATTCACCCAACCATCCCCCCCACCACCAACCAAGAATTCCAGGTTGCTCTGTCATGGCTCCCTGCTCTAAACATGGTCCCTCTCTTAACAAGGGGGGGGCAATAGCATTAGCTGGCATCTCAGTGGGAAGGAGGACCCTGCCAGAACCCTTTTTTTCCCTGATGGCACAGAAGAGGCTCTGGTGAGGGGCAGTTATGGCAGGTGCAAGCTGCAAAGCTTCAGTTAGGGGCCGCACTGCCATCTCTGCCTGGAGATGTGCATGGGGGCAGCACAAGCCTGGGTGTGGAGAGGTGAGGAGTGGATAAGGCTGTCATCGACCCCTCCCATGGGCAAACACAGAAGAGCTGCAGAGGATGCTATTTCTTGGGGTGGGGAGCTGTAAGGCCAGATCTAGGGAAAGGAGCAGTGCAGACAGTGGGGCCGTGGAGTCTCTTTAAGACAAAGGTGGGTTATACATACAGTTCCTCCCATGCAGTGTGTGTGAGTGTGTGTGTGTGTGTGTGAGATATATATATATATATATAGAGAGAGAGAGAGAGAGAGAAACAGTAGTTGCAGAAGGTCCAGTGAGGGGCTGGCAGCAAGAATAGGGGGCTGGCACCCAGCAGTGAGGGGCACAGTCTGATCTGTCTCAAATTGGCTTCTGCTCTGAGGCTTAACTTTCACCAAGGTGTGACCCCCCCTTCCTCCTCCTCCTCGGGCATTGCAGGGCAGTAAGATGGCTGCTGCCATGATAAGTGGGCCCTGGTTGGCATCTTGATGGGTGCCAGAAAGCTCTCTGCCTTGGGAGCAGGGCAGGAATCTGAAGGAGGTCTGGCAGACTGGCTTGTGGGCCATACCTGCTGGATTTGAATGTGCCAGAGGTTGGCTGGGTAGCCAGAACTGTGGTGCCCAGGGGGGTTAGTTGTGAAGGAGGGCCAGATGCCCCCCCCATAACTGAGGCATCTCCACACAGCAGGCCTATGGTGGCACCTTTGGGGGACGTGGGACTGTGGCAAAAGGTGGCAGCACCAGCAGAGGTGCCCCCGCCCCTCCTTCCACAGCAGCTGCCTCAGCACATTTGTTGCCACTTGTGTGTCTATGTGTGAGAAGGAGCGGGGGGAGAGTGTCAGGTTGTTCAGGCAGACACTGCTTCCTTTTTTGCGGGGTGTGTGTGTAAAGACAGCATAGATGAGGATCTCTAAAGAGCAAAATCCATCATTTCCCACTCTGTGTTGGTTTCCACAAATTTCTTTGTCCGTGGCAGCAGCGTTTCCTATGAGGCACATCCTCTCCATGGCCTCCGTTTGCTGGGAGTGGGGAAGTGTGATTGGAAAGGAGGCTGAGGTTCCTTCCTCTACTGGCATCATCTACATCTTTTTCATTGTACTGTGCAGCGTGTTTCATAGAAAATCTTTTCAATAATAAAATACATTGTTTCTTTGTATCTATTGCCTGTGCCCAGCTGGGGAGCTTCACTGGGAAGGGCACTTGCAGGCCAAGGCACAGCTATCTGTCACTTGGAGTTTCCCAAGGAAATGGAATTCAAAGCAAAGAAAATGAAGAATGCCATTGAAGCTCCAGGCAAGCAAGGCAAGACAGCGTCCCTACCTGCAGCGCTTGTGCTGGGGAGCAGACTCAGTTCTGATCTGAGGAGAAGAGGCCCCAGGCTGGCTAAGGTTGCAGGAGCCCCCCCCAGGGCCAGCAGATGCCTCCAGCAGGCTGTGAGGGAAGGAACTGCACCCCTCCAGCAGGTGGTGGCTACAGGGGGAGACAGAGGACCTCTGGTGTCGGAGGTGGCCAGCAAGGGCCCTTCCTTGCCTGTGAATTCACATGTGGTCGCAGGGAGTTCCACTGTTCAATGATGCGCTGTGTGGGGAAGCCCTTCCCTTTCAGCTACCTTGAATTCCGCCCCCCCCAGCTTCAGTGGGTTCCAATACTACTGAGAGTGGAAGTCACCTCCCCCCCATCTCTCTCCCCCTTCACCATGTCCCTGGCAGTGACACTGCAGCAAAAACACCAGAAGAGCGTCCATCTCAATAAATTGAAGGACGGCATCTTACTTTGGTTGCATGTCACTGGACTTGACTCTCTGCTGGAGGAGGGAGCCTCCTCCTTCTCCTCCTCTTTCTATGTTCAGTGGAGCCACAGAAGAAATGCCCACAGGCTCAGGAATCCGGTGTTGCTGCTGGGTGGGGGGAGGGCTGGGCTCAGGCCACACAGCCGTGGGACTCGTGACACATAGAGGCACGTGTGCATACACAGGCACAAGTGCAGATGGAGAAAGGCGGGCAGTCCTTCTCCCCAGGCCGCACTGAGAGCCTTACTCTCTTCTCAGCTGCCTGGCACTTCTCCTGTGCCATGCTCCTAAGGTGTCATTGGTAGGCTGCCATGAATCCCCTGCTGGTCCAGGAGGATGGTGGCTTCCTTGCACGCCTGGCTGCAGGAGCACAGCCAGCTGGTGCCAGGGCCTCATGGTCATGCTTGAGCAGCTGATGCGCCAGCTGTATGTGCTTGGGTGAAGGGGGCACTGCCCAACGAGGTTCTGCCCCTTCCTCAGCAACCTTAGATTGACCTGTGCTGGTGCAACAGGAGTTTCTGCCTGTGCCAGCCAGAGAGCCAGGACCCTCTTGAATGGTGCAAGCTGTGAAGCAGCTGGGACACTTCCAGGAGCAAAATGGGGTCTTGGATCCAGCCTGCTACTCAAAAGAGGCAGCACTCACCCCTACCCCTTCTGTCTTTTTTTTTTCTTACACACACACACACACACACACACACATGCACACAAGGATGCACAGATCCAGCAGGGAGCAGGAGAGTGTTGTGCCAGGCAAATGTGGGAAGACAGTGGCCCGACAGAAGGCAGGCGGGCCAGTAGGGAGGGCAGGGGCAACAGAGAGCAGCCCATCCCCTGAACCCAGTAGGCTAGAGCATGGGACCAGAGGGACCCCAGGCCAGGGTTGGAGGGTGGAAGGCCATCAGGCCAGGCTGGATGTGAACAGCAGTGCACCACATCAGCTGGTCTCCTCACATGGCCCCGGAACTGCTCCTTCTCCTTGAATCGCATCCTTCTTGCACACGCCTGTGACCATGAGGAATAATCACCCACCAGTTTCTGTCTGTTGATTTATTGCCCCTTCCCTTTCTAAATTGTGCAGCACTCCATCCCTCTTGATACAGTCAATTTTTTTAAGTGGCTGCGGTGTTGCTGCTTCCAGATCACAGCTGCTAGTGCAGGTCGAATCAGCAAGCCTTCAGCTGTCTCTCAACAGGGTGGGAGCCGTCACTGTCCCTCGCCTTCCACGGGATTAGACCGTTGTTCCCAGGGCCACCACCAGGCTCATGAAACCCAGGGCAATGCCCGGCATAGAGCCAAGGGGCATCGGGGTCATCCTGGTGCCTACGGCAGGGAAGCAGACAAAGAGAGCCGCTCAGGATGTGATCATCTCCGCCACAGCTGCTCCTCTCAAATCAGAACCTGCGCACTTTCTGTGGGGTGCCCCAATTCTCTTGCTTGTGGTCATATGGGACAATCTTCTTCTAGCTGTGCATGGGGGTAGGAAGGCATGTGGCATTGGGAGTGGGAGGGGCAGTTGTTCAGCTGAGATCTCCGCTCCCTGCCCCTCCTGCCTCTGTTGGCCCCACTAACAAAGAGGAGGCAGAGCACATGGGGCACATGGCCTCCAGGGGGCAGCAGCACTTCACATGGATGCTGACCAGCCTTCTGGCCAAGGAGGGCAGTGTAGGGCGCTCCCAGGTGGAGCCTGCCCAGCCTCTGAGGGGCCGAGGTAAGTGGGGCGGGTATCCACTGCCTTCAGTCAGAAGCCTGCAGCTGTAGCTGCAGAGCAAAGGATCCTTTTCCTCCTCCAGAAGACCAGCCAGCCTCAAGCCTTGCTGGGACCCCCTCCCCATCTCTGGAGAGGAGGCAAGCCAGAGACAAGACAGCGCCCCACCCAGCCTGGGAGCTGGGACTGAAGACCTCCAGCTCCTCCCCTCACCCCACTTCCCAAAAATGCTGAGGGAAATGCGTTTTTGATGACAGCTTCAGCGGAAAGCATCTCTCATCTCAGCAAGGATTGGTGTGTGTGTGCGTGTGTGTGTGTGCGCGCACGCGCGTGCTCACTTGCACCTGCCACTTACCAGCATTTGGCAAGCAGCTGGTGGGGAGGCCTGACCACGCCCCGTTGTCCTGGCACAGGCGTGCAGTGGATCCTGCCAGCCTGAACCCGTGGTCACAATGGAAGTGTATGGTGGAGCCGGCCAGGTAGTTGGTCCCATTCTTGGTGCCATTCATGGGCGGAGCCAACCAGCCACAGGAAACCACTCAGAGGAGAAAACAAGAACTGCTTGGAAAGGCAATCCACTTGTGAAGCAGCAGGTCTGCTCTGAGAACGGGAGGCCCAGCAGCCATGGGGAAGCAGGGCAGAGACCCAGGGACATGGGCACGGAGGTGGGATGCAACAGCTCTCCAGAGATGCCAAGGCTGGGCTCAGGTGGGGAGCCAGGAGGGACCCCCACCGGGCTCCATGCAAGTGCACAGGGCAAGCTGCTTCCCAAGGCAGAAAGCCCTGGTGCGCATTTTTAGATGAAGACATACAGGAGAAGCCCAGGCAGACTGAGACACAGGGAGGAACATGCCTATCTCTCCCTGCTCGGTGTCTGACAAGCCACAGTCAGATGGCAAGGATGCTGCTGCCATTGTACTGGTTTCCTTCTGGGGGGGGCAGAGGAAGGCACTTGCCTAGAGTGGGAGAAGGAGGATGCCCAAGGGGGCCTTCCTCACAGCTAAGAGGCCCACTTGTGCGTCAGGACTCCAAAGGAGCCCCAAGGGCCACACAAGGGCTGACTGTGCTACATGCTGGGGCTACAAAGAAGATTCTCGCAGCCAGTGAAGGTCCCACTGTGCTGATGAGCCCCGACTTTCTCCACTGCACAGCCCCTGCAGGTGCCAGTAGGGACTTCCACGGGCTTTCTGGGTTTGCTCACCTGGCTGTAGGCTCTCCTTTAAGTGTCTGTAGCTCAGGTGGGAGAGCCGGGTAATATTGCCCACTGCGAGGTCTCTGGTGGTCAGGACATCAAATCTGCAGAAAGGGTCTGACTGGCACAGCACAGCCATCTCCTGCACAAGAGGGTTGGCAAGGTCTTCTGAGGGAGAAAACTCTGGCACAAAAGAAGAATTGTGCTTTGGTGCATAGAAGAAGGCGTCCAACAAGTCCTGGGTGTCATAAGTGAAAAGCGAGCTTTCGTTTCTGATGGCCCCTGGAGGCAGGAAAAGAGAAGACACAATATCACTTCTGAGTTCTAGAGTGGCTTCTGGAGGGAAACTGAAAGGCCAGTAGCCATGGAGGCAGAAGGGTGGGAAAGATGCCCTCTGGCCCCATTGACAATCCTCAGAAAGATGCTCAAGGTCTGGTCCTTCTCAAGGAGAGAGGCAGGCACTTGTGCCCCGGGGGAAATCCAAAATCACACCCTGGGGTGTGTGCATGCATATGTGGGAATCTTCTTGGTCCAACACAAGAGCATTTGCTTTGGCTGGAGTTGACAGCAGGCCATCACCCATAGCAGATTTCAAGGCAGCAGAAGGCGATCTGTGTTGAGATGCAACCACTGCCAAGCAAACAGACACTGGATGCAGATTTTGTCTCCCGGCCTCTGTGACTAGCCCACCTCTTCTTTCACTCTGTGAGAGATCCACTTTCCTCTCAAAGACCAAGCAGCTTCTGTTGGCTGTGACAGATCTCCCTCCCAAAGAGCTTCCTTCCACACAGGAATCCACTGAGCTGGCAAGAAGAGGACTTGTATGGCGCTTTTCTCCTGCACAACTTTCTTGCTCAGGCAGGAAAATTGCTGTGTATGGTGAAAAAGCTCCCTGTCATGTTAACACCCCCCCCGCCCCACTCACATCAGCAGCCCAAAGCTGAAAGGGGGGTGGCTCTGCCCTTGCACTTCCAGCTGTGGGTGCAAGAGAGGAAGTACTGTGGGAAAAACTAGGCCAGAACTAACCAACCTGAGCAACTCCCCCCATCCCCCATCTCCGGCCGAGGGGTGCAGATGTTGAATTATCTTTTATGCTGTTATCTTTTCTGCTTCCTTAAATAGTGCCAGTTCCCTCAGAGAGGAGACATCAGGAGGCAATTAGGCAGAGAATAAAGGGGATGAAAGCCTTGACCTCAGGCCAAATGGCAGCACCGGACTCCCCTACAGGACTATAGGACATCTGGAAGAAAAGATGGGCTCCCCGCAACCCCATCCTACCCCACCCCACAAGGCCCTCACAATCAGCTCCAAAGGCCATAAGCTGCTCCGGGGAGTTGCTGGTGGCATCTAGGGTGGTTCCATTGCGGAAGACCAAGTCATCCTGTGGGTCTCCGTTCATCCTCCCAAAGAGCCCCCAGGTGTGATCCAGGAACCTCTCTCGCAGCAAAACGGTCACACTCAGCACCCGACCCCCACGGCCGCTCACTTCCACACCCACACCAGAGGAGAACATCACCGTCACATTCTGCCCAGGGGCAGTAGAGAGAAAGAGGCCTGCAAAAGAGAGAGAGAGAGAGAGAGAGAGAGAGAGAGAGAGATCCATGTGAGCATCCTCCTCCCTGGGAAGCAGAGCAGGGAGCACCCCCTGGCCAAACGGGAGCAGCCAGGGAGGCAGCAAAGGCCCAGATCTCAGAACCCATTATTGACCTTAGTCCTCTGCCCTGGGTATGCATGTGTGTACATAGACAGGGGAGGACAATTGGAGAGATTTTAAAAAATTCCCCCTCTGAATCACAGAAGCAAGTCTCCTATTGTCTGGGCAGCCCCTGGTGTCAAGTGGTATGGGCAAAGAGGAACAGAGGCATCTTTGGGGAAGGGTGTAGGGGCCTGGCAACAGAGAAAAGAAGGTGGGGGACTGCTCCTGGGGGTTTACAGACCAGGCAATTCACCCTTTGGGAGGGCAGAAAAAGGGCAGTTCACGGAGTTGCAGGGGAGACTCCAGCCCTCAGGCTCTTCCTTGTGGGCTCCTTCAGATTCCCCTTGTTGATTATTCCACCATGGTTGGGGACCCCGCAGTGTTGAGGTTCTCTCCTCTCCCAAGAAACCCAATTTTGAAGCTAGTCTGTTGTCCCCCACCATCTTCTGCTCCCACAAGGGGCACAGTTGCCTCTGCTGCCCCTCCTCAGCCCCCCCCAGTTTATGTGCACGCTCCTCTTTTGAGGCTCCTCTTACTGCCCCTGCCCTCAGGAGTGACAGGTCTCCTCACTGGCCTTTTAGGTCACCTGAAAGTTGAAACTTCTCACCTTTCAGATCCATCCAGACCTGTTCAGAGAAGTTGAGCAGTCTGTGGTTCAAGAGGACCTCCAACTGGTCAGAGTGCTCCAGAAAACGAACCTCGACCACATCCGAGCAGTTCTCCTGCATAGCGATGGCGGAAAGGCCTGTCACCTTAGCCTCCCCTCCTGCCAGACAGTTTTAAAGATTAGAGTAGCATGTCCCGCTTGCAGGGAGAGAAGGCAAAACATACACTTTACGCACTTTACAACGCATTGCATTTAGAATACCCTGTTTTCCAATCAAAAGACCTTAAAAGCCACATACAACAAGGCTAGAAAATACTAAAAACCAAATGTGTCACTTAAAGAATCAACAAGCTTGGGAAGAAATACCAGTTTCAGCCAACATCTAAATACTCCAACAGGACTTTTGGCCACTTAGTGCCAACACTGAAATGACTCTGTTCTGAAAAAAAATGTAGAAGAGGGTGTGACAGTTGGTAGCAACAGGGCCAGAACCAACCCTCTCCACAGTTATTGCTCCATATTGTGGTTGTTGTGGGATGTCTAGGGAGGAGGAGGACCATTTCTTAGGGCATCCCCAAGCATCTTATGGGCTGTACCTAGCCAGAAAATAACCCAGGAACTAGAACAGTGCCTGTAGGAACAGGGTTCTGTTCGGCCTCTGAGGAGCTCTGGAGAGAGGCTGGGCAGCAATTTTCCCAAATATATCCAGGCTGAGGGGTTTGTAGAACACCACACATGGTGCAGACTGCAGAGTACTTTTGCAAACCACAAAAAAGTAGTATAGTTTACATAAATACATGCATTTCTGCCCAGTATATACATGCAGAGCTGTATATACTTGCATTTTCCTGCAAAGATGGTGTTGTAGGGCGTATTTCAGAGGAAAGAACTGTCAAAATCCTCTCTGAGGACTCCCTGGCTAAGAAACTTTGCAAAAGTCACGCAGTTATAGTAACTTGATAGGCAACGATAAGGCATGTGCACACATAAACACACACACACACACACACACACACACACACACACACACACAGTCAATGGGGGCAGGCAGAGGAAAAGTCCAGAGTGCTATAGTGAGCAAGATGTGGAGCAAGAAGCAGTTCTCATGGCCCTGCTGCCTCTTCTCCCACACAACAAATTGCTGCAGCAACAAGTCTGCACATGGTGCATTTACAGTCCATGTGCCCCACCGAAGATCTAACTGGTCTATTTTGCATAAAATACATGTTTTTGTGGCAACATATGACTTCCATACAAGAAAACAAATGATGTTTCCCCAGTGATATTCCAAAGTATATACTAGTGCTTGAAAATTGCTCAGAAACCCTCACAGTTGCATGGGTTGGGGAGGAAGTGGCTGGAATAGTTCTATGTTGAAATAAAAGAAGTGACTACCTACATCTCGCTGAGTGAAACACAAGTGGCTGGTGTAACAGCCTGGCTGGCATCATGTCCTGTCCCCATCCCCTCTCAGGTGGGGCTCCCCAACTGTGGGCTGTTTCCCCCAAAACCTGACTGGCGGCAGTGCCGATTTCATTTAGACATCAGGTAAAAACAAGTATTTTAATAAATGAACCTTACAGGAAGCGTGCAGAGCACAGGGAAATTTTTTGGAGATAGAAGTGGCTTCCCAGCACTACCTTCCTGTCTACCCACCATCTTTCCTTCCTTTTTGGCAAACAGCAGAAAACCAGCTGCAGAGGGTTCTCTCCATCTTTGAGAAACCTCCTGCCAGGAAGGTGAGCATTGTCTAATTTGCATGCACAGTTTGCATCGGTGTAAATAGGTGGTTCCTGAGAAAACGCCCGAACACATCAGTTCTTTCTTCTTCTTCCTCCTCCTCCTTCTTCTCATAAGGAAAAGGGAGCCACAAAAGCTGGAGACGGAGGGAGTAACCAAGCATCCCTGGCCTGTTTCCTCCTTTCCCTTTGCAGCTCTGAGTCACTCTGCCATGTAGGAGCTGCTGCCTTGCCTGGTTGCGTCCCATTCAGACAACAGGTCAGCTGTAGTAAGTACAAGCGCATGCCTGCGCTTTGACCCAGCCTTTGGGTTCTTCTTATGGCTGCCCGCAAAGCAGCTCAAGGGAGCAAACACAGGAAGAGCTCTGCAGGAAGGCCAGCCCCAAGCAGGTGGGCAGGATTGAAAAAGGAGAGTCAGACAGACAGATGGACTGGTGGCAGACCCCATCCAGTCCAGCTTGGCATGTTTTGTCCCACAGGTTAGCAGATAAGCAGGCCATGAGTTGGCCAAGCTAGAATATGCACGCTCTCACACAACAGCTGGGGCTGGAGAGACAGGTGACATCCCTGCCCCTATTTCTCCTGACTTCAGGTGACTTCTGGTCATAAAAGGACAGCTCTGGGGGTGGGATACAAGGTGGCTCTGAGCCCACCTGGTATCCTGGGACATGCCAGTGCCCTTCTGGGTGTGTAGACTTTCTTGGCCTCTCTGGGTCTTACAGACACAGGAATTAAAGCTTTCCTTGTCGGGGGTGGGGGGAGAAAATGAGAATGAAGGAAAAGGAGGGAGGGAGAAAAAAGAGGAAGGAAGGATAGAAAAAGAATAATCCAAACCAGTCCGGCAAAGGAAGCAGGACAATTGAGGAGCTGTGGCCCACCCCAGACTGTCAACGTGCCTCTGTCCATCTGCCATCTACCAGTTTGTGCTCTTTAAGAGGTACCCACAATGATAGTGTGGGTTTGCTTACAGAAATCTTGGAATCAAGAATGGGGCAGGTGAACTGAAGTTCTTTGTAGACAGAAGGACTGGGCTGCTAAAAGACTCCTACAAGATCATTTAGACTAACTCCAAAGCCCTTACACTTGATTGATTCAGGCCTCTCAGGCAGACCTTGAGCTAACTGTAAGACAAATTGGCACTAAAAGGGGGAGACACTGCCACAGGGCAGGGATAGCCTGTGCTTAAAGGAAGCACTTGGTTGGCCAACTCTGGGATATCTTTGCAGGTGAGCCAGTACAGTCAGGGCGAGCAGAGGGTGATTTGGGTGGGTGGGGTTCTCAATGAACCCCTGTCTGAAATCAAGGGCAGCCAGCGGATGGAGTGTGTGGGGAACATCTCAACTGAAGTGTCTGTGGGAGCTCCCTCCCCAGATTCTGTCTATGAACTACTTGTGGCTGGAGTGTAACTTGAATAGGAATTTCTCATTCCACTGGTCACAATTGTTAGCATGACTCCATGACTATTGGTGGTCTCCATGCTTGCAAAGAGCGAGTGGGTGGGTTGATAGGGGAGGAGGGAGGGAGAAGAGGAGGTATTGCATTGCAGAAGAACCCTCACTCACCAGCTGGAAGCTTAGCTGGGCGCGTTCGCCCTTGAATCCTTAGGAGGGTCAGACTGGACTCCAACAAGGTATACTCTCCAAGGCCCTTGAACGTGAAATTTGTGCCATCAAAAGTGATGAAGTGAGGATCCCCAAAAGCTGAAGCTGTAAAAAGAACACAGGGACGGAATGGGAAATGTGACCTTCCCAGAGAACAAGGCTGATCCCTGATTCTGTTGAGAAGGTGCTGCCCTCCCAAAAGAGGGGAAAGACCCTGTTGACCCTGCAGACCTGGGCTACACACTAGAATGAAAAGCAGAAGGAATCAGCTGAGAGGGAGAGATATTTTTTTCTCCTTTATTTTAGCTTGTCACTATGGCCATCATCTTGTCTGGACTGAGCTGGCCAGAGCTCATAGAGTCATAGAATCATGGATCTGGAAGAGACCACAAGAGTCGCCATGTCCAACCCCATTCTGCCATGCAGAAATACACAATCAAAGCATTCCTGACAAATGGCCATCCAGCTTCTGGTTAAAAATCTCCAAAGTAGGAGACTCCACCACACTCCCAGGCAGCAGCGGATCCTATGGTTGAATCCTCTTACTTGCAAGTTCTTCCTACATTTAGGTAGAATATCTTTTCCTACACTTTGAAGCCATTGCTCCATAGTGTCCTAGTCTCTGGAGCAGCAGAAAACTGTGGGAAAATGAGACTGAAACTGTCAGGATCCAATCTTCATTTAGCAAAGTCACACAGAGAAGCGGTAGAAGTTTTATCTAATGACTTGTGGCTTCAAACTGGTACTTGGAATAAACACAGACGCAGGTAGCTTTGAATAAAAGACTAAATACTTTACTAATGACTCTTCATTTACATCTGTATTGAGAGAGCCTGCTACCTGTCTAATCTAGTGAATAGGAGATTCTTCAGTTTAACTCACCATCCTCCTTGATGGGACTCAAACTCGGAGCACGCGAAGAGTTCAGGGAAAGCAGCCATTGAGAACAAAGAGAGAGAGAGAGAGAGAGAGGGTCTTAACTTTTATAAGACCGATGACCCAAGCAACTGTCCTGGGTCACATGATCTGAGCACCAAGGGTATTTATGATCATGCAATAAAAGACAGAGAAAGGCAAATGGAGAAGATCTGGCATGCAACAGAAAGGGAGGCTCTATCTGGCTATTGCCCATCTATTCTAACAACGAGATGGCGGGGGGAGAGAGAATGCTGAGATTTCCAGCAGTCCCCTTCTCATTCTCTTGGACCAACATCGAAGAAATTCATGCCTTCTTGTAGTCTCTGGAACTGGTCTCTTGGTAGAGGCTTGGTAAGAATATCAGCAAGCATCATTTCTGTATTGCAGTATTCTAGCTGAACAATTCCATTGTGACACATCTCTTGCACCTTACGGAAAGCAATGTCAATGTTCTTCTTGAGTGGCTTCTCACTTTCAGAAAGTTTGATGCAGCTTTGGTTATCTTGCATCAAAATGGTTGGCTTGGGCTCTGTTATCCCTAAGTCCAGAAGTAAGTTATGCAGCCACTTTATTTCATCACATGCTGCTTTTGCAGAAACACACTCAGCACCTGTGGAAGAATCTGCAATTGTAGATTGTTTCTTACTTGACCAACTTATAGCTCCTCCACCATAGAAGATCAGGTTTCCGCTGGTTGATTTTCTCTCTGCTAGGTCTGCAGCCCAGTCAGCATCCGCATAGGCAACCAGTCGTGGTTGATCACAGGCTGGTAACATCAGCTTGTAATCTGCAGTTCCTTTGAAATATCTGGCAACTCTTTTCACTGCAATGAGATCTTTTTCAGTAGGAGAGTTAACCATTCTGCATAAGATACCAACAGTATTTGCAATATCAGGTCTGGTGAAATTAGCGATGTATAAGAGCTTTCCAACTACTTGTCTCCATTTTTCAAGGGTTCACATTTTTTAGTGTCCTTTAAGAAACCCACTTCCATTGGGGTTGCCGCAATATTGGCATCCTTTAGTCCAAGGCAGTCCAGAAGATCTATTATCTTCTGTTTCTGGTTAAGATAGAAGCTTCCATCACTGCTTCTTTCTATTTGTACTCCAAGATAGTGTGAGATGTCTCCCAAATTCTTGATGTCTATCTCTTTCTTGAGATTGTTGACTATCTCCTCACTATCTGCTTTATTTTGACTGCACAGGATCAGATCATCAACATAACATGCAATATAAGTCCATTTATTGTTTCTGAATCTTTTGTAAACACACTTGTCAACAGTGCCTGGAGTAAAACCTTGTTTGATAAGAAGTTGGTTTAGCTTCTCACTCCATGCTCTGGCAGCTTGTTTTAAGCCATAAATGTTCTTGCTCAATTTGCATACAAGATGCTCTTTCCCAGGAACTTGGAATCCTGGAGGCTGTTCCATGTACAATTCCTCATCCAATTGTCCATAAAGAAAAGCTGTTTTAACATCAAGATGTTGGACATGCATTTTCTTAGATGCTGCAACAGCTAGGAGAGTTCTCACAGTTGTGTGTGTGGCAACAGGGGCAAAAATTTCGTTGTAATCTTCACCAAATTGTTGGGTGTATCCCTTTGCCACTAACCTGGCTTTATATCTCTGGATTTCCCCTTCTGCATCTTGCTTTGTGGTAAAGACCCATTTACAGCCAATTGCTCTTTTTCCTTTTGGCAATTCTGACAAAGTCCATGTTTTATTTTTATATAAAGATTGCATCTCTTCAACAGCAGCTTCCACCCACTTTTGAGAATCTGACTTTGGTAGTCCTTTGATCTTTTGCCAGTCAGAGGGTTGTGGAATCTTCTCCTCTGTGGCTAGATAAGACAATCTATCAGGTGGTACGCCTCTGTTGCTGCATTCAGATCTTCTTACCTGGACTTGGACACCTGGGTCTGCTCCTTGAGTGCCATCCAGTTCCGCGTCCTCTGGCTGGATCACCACATCTATAGCCCCTTCTGGATGCAAGACATCTGGAGGATTGTCACATACTCTGGTTGCTGGTGGGAGTCTCCTTCCACTGCAAACAGATCTGGATAGGCATCTTGGTTTGGATTAGATTTGGGCTGTGATCTTTCATCAACATAAACAGCACTTGTTACTTTTATTGTACGCCCATCTGGATTCAGAATTCTGTAACCATTTCTAGCATAACCAACAAAAATTCCCTCTTCACTTCTACAGTCAAGTTTGTCTCTTTTCTGTTTGGGAATGTAGGTATATGCTTTACTTCCAAAAACTTTGAGATGATTCAACTTGGGCTTAGTTCCATTCCATAACTGAAATGGAGTTGCATCTCTGGATTTGGTTGGCAGACGGTTACACAAATATGTAGCAGTCATAATAGCTTCAGACCAATAGCGTTTAGGCATGTTAGCCTCTAAAAGCATTGTGACTGCCATCTCTTTGACAGTTCTGTTCATTCGTTCTGCCACTCCATTTTGTTCTGGTGTGTAAACTTGTGTAGTTTGATGTTCAATTCCATGTTCCTTAAAAAACTCATCAAACTCTGCATTAACAAATTCACTTCCATTGTCAGAGCGTAGGCTTTTAGGTTTGTAGCCAAATCTATTAGAGACAAGATTAAAGTATTCCTTGAATTTTTCAAAAGCTTGACTTTTCTCTCTGAGAAGGTAAGTGTATGTATATCTGCTGAAATCATCAATAATAGTCATAAAGTAAGAATTTCCACCTGCAGACCTTTGGCTGAATGGACCACAAAGATCAGTATATAAAAGGTCCAGTGGATTGGTAGATAGTCTCTCAGTAACTGGCGGATGTGAAACTTTGACAGCTTTTGATTTTAGACACTTTTCACATCTCTCATTGTTAGAGCATGTTCTGAAGTTAAAATTTCTAGCAAGTTCTTGATTAACCAATCTCTTAATGCATTCTAAATTTCTGTGCCCAAATCGGTGATGCCACAAATTTAAGCAGTCTCTGTGATTACACTGGATCACACTATTTGCATATGAATTCAAAATTTGCATTTGTTAACAGTCACCATTTAGGATTCCTTGAAAAATTAAATTTTTGCCATGAAGACCAAAACAAGTTTCCTTTTTGAAAATAACTCTGTTTGCTCTTGCTGTACTTGTTTTGACACTATAAAGAGACATCTTCAAATCTGGGACAAAATAAGCATCATGAATTCTTAAAATCTCTATCCTGTTGGCGCCAAGTTTTGTTTGCAAAAGAACTGTCCCTTTCCCTTTTGCAACCACTGATTGGCCATTTGCTAAATAGACAGGAAAATGTATGCTTGTATCAAGATTTACAAACATTTCTCTCCGATTAAAGTAATGACTAGTAGCACCGCTGTCAATTACAATTATATTTTCTTTTTGATTTTGCATAGGCTTGAGCAATTGTTCATTAATTAGACCAACATTAAAATTTGCAGAAGATTTCTTCTTAGAGTTAAAACCACTTTTATCATTGGGTTTGTGTTTCTGTTGTTTTGAAATGTTAATTTGGTGGCCATTTGTTCTCTGTGAAGAAGACTCTTTGATGTGTAAATTCTGCTCAGCGAGGTGAGCTAATTCTGTGCCAGTAGATGATTTTGCTTCAAATTTACAATTCGTTAAATTTTTCCTATTTTGATATTCTATAACTTCAGCAACAGCGGTTTCCAAATTTACATCTCCCTTAATTTGTAGAGCATCAATAATTGGTCCATAAAATTCTGGCAAACTGCCCAAAAATAGTCCAAGTCTCACAGATTCTGGAAGATTTTCCCCAGAACGTTGAAACTCTGATAGCATAGTCATGAATGTATTAATATGTTCATTCAAAAATCTAGGATTTAACAGTTTTGTTCTTGTGAGTCTGATTATAATACCACTTTGCTTTGCAATACTGGGAGAGTCAAATAATCTCTTCAGTTTTTCCCATATTTCTTTAGCACTTTTGAAGTCTCTGATATGGTAAACAATGCTTGAATCTATAGCAAGGCAAATGTAAGCAGCAGCTTTCTCATCATCTTCATCAAATTTCTGTTTTGCCCTATCTTCTGTGGGCCGCTGTCCTTTCACAGCATTAAATAGTCCCATTGTGGTTAATTGTATTTGCATATTCCAAGACCAAGTTCGGTAATTGCTACCAGTTAACTTTTCAATAGTAAGAAACTGGTTTAGATGACCTGAAGACATTTTTCATTCGGTTAGTTTCTGCCGGCTGGGTGCCACGTGGTCATCAAACAAAGGACTTCTATTCTGGGCCCGTAACCCAAATGTGTGGGAAAATGAGACTGAAACTGTCAGGATCCAATCTTCATTTAGCAAAGTCACACAGAGAAGCGGTAGAAGTTTTATCTAATGACTTGTGGCTTCAAACTGGTACTTGGAATAAACACAGATGCAGGTAGCTTTGAATAAAAGACTAAATACTTTACTAATGACTCTTCATTTACATCTGTATTGAGAGAGCCTGCTACCTGTCTAATCTAGTGAATAGGACAGCCTTCAGTTTAACTCACCATCCTCCTTGATGGGACTCAAACTCGGAGCACGCGAAGAGTTCAGGGAAAGCAGCCATTGAGAACAAGGAGAGAGAGAGTGAGAGAGTGGGGTCTTAACTTTTATAAGACTGATGACCCAAGCAACTGTCCTGGGTCACATGATCTGAGCACCAAAGGTATTTATGAACATGCAATAAAAGACAGAGAAAGGCAAATGGAGAAGATCTGGCATGCAACAGAAAGGGAGGCCCTATCTGGCTATTGCCCATCTGTTCTAACAACAAGATGGCGGGGGGAGAGAGAATGCTGAGATTTCCAACAAAAACAAAGTTGCCCCATCCTCCATATGGCATCACTTCCAGCATTTGAATATGGCTGTCAATCATCTGTTAAGTTTCTCTTCTCCAGGTTAAAAATACCCAGCTTCCTAAGCTGCTCCTCACAGGGCATGGTTTCCAGACCTTTTACCATTTTGGTTGCCTCTTCTGGATATGATCCAGATTTGTCAATATCTTTCTTGAACTGTGGTGCCCAGAAATGGACACAGTAGTTCAATTGAGGTCTGACCAAAGCGGAATAGAATGATACTACTATTACTTCCTTCTGCCTAGACACTATATTCCTATTGATGCAGCCTACAATTGCCTTGGGTTTTTTAGCTGCTGCATCACACTGTTAATTCAAATTCAGCCTGTGGTCTATCAAGACTCCTAGATCACTTTCACATGTGCTATGGTCAAGCAAGATGTCACCCATCCTATCTCTGTGCATTTTCTTTTCTTTTCTTTTTTCTTTCCTTTTCTTTTCTCTTCTTTTTCTCTCTCTCTCTCTTTCTTTCTTTTTTTTTTGCCTAAGAGTAATATCTTATATTTCTCCTGTTGAAATTCATTTTGTTAATTTTGGTTGAGCTCTCTAATTTCTCATGCTCATTTTGAATTATCCACTGGGGTATTAGTTATCCGCCCTAATTTGGTGTCAACTGCAAATTTGATAAGAATGCCTTCTACTCCCTCATCCGAGTCACTGATAAAGATGTTGAACAGCACTGGGCCCAGGACAGAACCCTATGGCATCCCACTAGTCACTTCTCTTCAGGATGAAAAGCAGCCATTGGTGAGCACCTTTTGAGTTTGGTCAGTTCACCAGTTACAAATCCACCTAACAGTAGCCCTGTCCAGCCTGCATTTTACTAGCTTCTTTGCAAGAATGTCATTGGGAAACTTTGTCAAAATCCTTACTGAAATCAAGATATGCTACATCTGCAGCATTCTCTTCATCTATAAAGCTTGTAACTTTATTGTAAAAAGAGATAAGATTAGTCTGGCATGACTTATTTCTGAGAAATCCATGTTGACTTTTAGTGATTACGGCATTACTTTCTAAATAATTGCAAACTGACTGTTTAATTATCTGCTCTAGGATCTTTCCTGGTATTGATGTCAGGCTGACTGGGCAATAATTATTTAGGTCCTCTTTTTTTCCCTTTTTGAAGATGGGGAGAACATTTGCTCTCCTCCAGTCTACTGGGAGTTCTCCGGTTCTCCAAGAGTTCTCAAAGATTATTGTAAATCTCTCTGAAAATACTTCTGGCAATTCTTTTAATATCATTGGATGCAATTCATCTGGCCCTTGAGACTTGAATTCATCTAATGTAGCCCAATATTCCTGTACTACATCTCTACCTATTCTGTGCTGTATTCCCCCTACTTCCTCACCTGCTCCTCACCCCCCAAGTTGAGTATTTCTATCTTTTTGGAAGAAAATTGAAGCAAAGAAGGTGTTGAGTAGTTCTGCCTTTTCTCTGCCCCTCGTTAGTACTTGGCCATCTTGAAATGTCTCTTTTCAAAACCCACTCAACCTGTTGCTTCCAGGGTCTTACGTTCAGATTCCCCAAACCATGTCAACATTTCCAAGGACATAAATGGCATGACTTCTCTGCAGAGCTGCCACTGAAACACCCAAAGGACCTACCTGCCCTGGGGGGCCTGTATCTCTGGCAGCCACTTGAGGGTCGATGCTTGAAGTAGATGGGACAGTTCTCAGACCACAGGCAGCAATAGTAGAAGCTGAGGACATCGTACAGCCAATGGGAGAAGCCAGGAATCCGAGGGGGCTTTTGGTAGGGAGGTGCTCCCCAGTCATGGCCCCGATCTGGTGTGCTCCCCCCAACTGAGTCTCCTGTGAGCACTTGGTTTCCTGTAGCATCATAGCAGCACTGCTGACCTGCCCCGTACTGCGGGCTCGTTGGGGAAAGAGAAGCAAAAGGAGCTGAATATTTCCAGGGAATGGGTTGTGAATGGGCTGTGTCATGGCCCAGGAAGCAAAAGGCTCCCTTACCTGGCCTGAATGCCCCTCACGCAATGCACGGCCCCTGGGTGGTATGTACACACGCTCTCCTTCTCAATGTCACATCCATAGTCCGTCTGGAAGCCAGGGAAGAAAGATCAGATGAGGTAACTTCAACCCCCCCCCACAAACTAGCTGGCTAACTTCCATGCTCAAAACATTTCTATCTGGGTCACCATTTAGCAGAAGATCTGCAAAAGGGCTTGAACCAAACTGTCAGCATTGATCAACAAACATTCCTCAGCCACAGAAGCCCTTCCAGCATTCTAGGAGTAATGTAGGGGAAAGGGGATTTTAACATGGGCCTACAGTGCCTATGCAGAAGGAATGCCCCACCAGCTTTAGTGGGGCTGGCTCCCAGGTAGGCAAGTGCAGAATTGGTGCCTAAAGGGCTCTTTACTGTGACACCAGCAGGCACCCTGAGTAAGGGAAAGAGCATAGGCAGATGTTCTTTCCAACAGACTAGCCTGGAGTGAGAAATTGGTCTCTTGAATGGCCACTGGCAAAGCCCTTTGCAGTGCTGGCCAGGACACCTGTGCCTGCTGGGCATCCCAAGCAACGCCCTCAAACAGTCTTCGAAGGCAGCCCCACATGAAGTGCTCTGAAGTCTCCCATCCTGGACACTGCAAGAGTACAATGAACTGGGGCCAAGTCACAACTGCAATGGCCATGTGGCCACTGGGTGCTGCTTGAAGAGGGGTGGGGCCTGTCTTCAGCCTCTGCCTATTTTCTTGGGAGTTTATTGTTCTTCAGTCTTGCCTTTGGGTGCGACTCAGCCCAAAGCCTAGTGCCAACAGAAAACCAGCCTTACCTGTTCTCTCCTGGGCAGCACTCCAGCGCCTGGCGTCCCCATCCACTTTCCCTATCCCAGAGTGCCTCTGCCACCCAGAGGGAGGGGGACAGGTGGAGTAGATGGCCCAGTAGGTGTAAAGCAGTACCATGGTTTCCTAGGACCCCAAAAGGGTGTGAAAGAAGCCCCTTCCTTCCACACCCTTTTGGGGTCCTAGGCATACCTACAAGTGTCCCTCTGGTCTGTCTGTGTTGCATGTTTGTGTTGACTTCTCCTCTGGAGCACTGGTCCTACAATCACTTGCCACACCTTCATTGCATATGAATGAGGCAGCTACACTGCCTGTGCCCAACCACTGGTGTTCCACTGCAGGTCTCCCCTCCCTCTGTGCCTCAAGATACTGAGCTGCATGTGTGTCTCCCCAGTAAACTCTCCTGCCAGGCTGCCTGGAGGGGAGCATCTGATGGGCCTCTTCCCTCTGTCCTCCTGCAAAAATTCGCCTGGAGTAATCCTGCCCCTCCTGCCCCTGCCCCCTCCCCTCCCCACTCCACCAGTGTTCAGGAAGGATTTTCAGAGAACAGTGATGCCCTCTCTCCACAATGTTTCCAGATGCAAGGGCCAAGATAACTCACTCCCCCATTGTTGTTCCCCATAGAGTGTATGTTTCAACACTGTGTGTACCTGCAACTGCACCTTCCAAGGTTCCTGAAAGCAGTTGGCTGATGGAAGGGGGGTGATGGGGGAATGACCCCAAACGGAGGGTTTTGGTGATTGGGTTGCTGCTGCAGGCCCTCCACCCATCTTCCACCCACATCAGTGGCCTCATTGCCTTCTGTACTTGCCAGCCTGGGAGGCGCCTCTCCCTGCCCTCAATAATACCACCATAAATACAGGGTCACATGTGACTCTGCCTTCAGAAAGATGGATAAGCTCAGTGTCCCTCCCCCCTCCCCAATTTGGCTTCTCTTTCTCTTCCTTCCCTCTCCCCCAGCCACTGCCCTCCTGTTTTGTTTCATCAGAGGTTTGTGATGTGCTCGGGAGGGAGACCACTGGGGTCTGCCTGATCTCCAGCAAACACCTCTGCCCTCTCCAGGCGTAAGAGTTGGGACCCTGAGCAAGAAGGGGTGCCCAAGTCTCTCTTCCAGACCAAGGTCAGGTGGAATCACTCCCCAGTCTTTGCTGGGCCAGGGAAAAACAAACACCCCGTAACAAAATGAGCTCCCACCCTGTGACAAAATGAGCCTTTCCCCACGCAGGCTCCCCAAAGGACACCCCACCTACGTGAAAGCGGCCTGTGTCAGCCCGGGCTTGAGCCAGACTACAGGGGCAGTCTGGAATCTCCTCCAGGAAGTCAGGCAGGCCTTTCTCCTGGGCATCCCACTGGTGACATTTGGCTGCAGACCAGGTGGCTGAATCCTGTCGGAAGGTGTCTCCCAAGTGCCAAGCCATGGCATGTTCTGTGCTCCAGATGGCAGCCACGTTGCTGATGGGAGATAGCGAGATTGGTGGGGAGGAAGGCTTGGAAACAACTGTGGTGAGAGCAGACACACAGTCATGTGCCTCCCCCACAACCGTGGCCCCACGCCCCATTCCTCCTGGTCTAGGCATCACAATGATTGGAGAGGGAGCTGCTACTGAGTCTTGGTGGGATTTCCGCTGGGGAAATTTGCTCACATATAAGCCAGGCAGACTGGAGTGCCTTGGGCAGTTAAAGGAGAAGAAACAGAAACAAAGAGGAGGAGCAGGGAGGGGATCACTGAAGAAAGTGTGTCAATGATGACACGTTGTTGTTTCCAGCTGGGAAATTATGATAATGACGGTGATGACAATGATGAGGCAACTGCATCCCAACCGCATTGGTCAGAGCAGCCGTCAGAGAGACAGCCAGGTAGGAGACTCACCACAACCTGAGAACTTAGAGGAGCAGAACCCCTGAATTGCCCCTGGATGCCCACAAATCCTGGACAGTGGACAACGGCCCCCTCTTCCACCTTGTCTGCAGTCTGCTCCACATTTCCCCTTCTACTGCCACCATCACCACCACCATCTCCCGTCTGTGAACAGGAGAAGAAGGGTCCTGCGTGGCAGTTGCCACAGAACCAGCAGGTCCTCAAGTGCTCCCATGCCACCTGACTCACTTGCTCACCTCTGACCTTCAGAGGAGCCATTGGAAGAAATCCGCAGGGCGCCCAGCTCCCAATCCCCATATGAAATAGATGGGGCAGGCCAGAAAGTGAAGGCTCCAGAGTTGGGATGGTTCTTTGTGAGGCTGTAGAGAAACTTCCACTCAGCTGCCCAGTCGCTGGAGTATGGCTTGCCTGGGAAAGGAAAATGGGGATGGGGGGGTGGGCACACAGTGGCAAAGCAGGCCAACCTTGGTTTTAAAGAGAGGGCTCTGGTCATCACCCTTCTACCAGAAGCCTCCCGGACAGAAAGCCCAGGCAGCTGTTCCACAGAGACCAATGCAAGATCCTGGCCTTGCTGGGTGTGGACAATGGCAATGTGACCCCTGCCGCCCCCGCCCAAGACCACAGCACAGATTCCTCTGCCCAGCCCTCTGCACAAACTGGCAGCATTGGGAGTTACCCACAGAGCAGAAGGGGCTTCCCAAGACTGCCTGCCGGCTGGCATGTACCAATGAGGGGCTGCCATAGACCCCGGACTCCTCTGTCCTGGCAGGGCACCAGCCTCACCACATTGTCCCAGTTGTCAGAGGAAGACTCCCAGCGTCAACTCTGCCCCATGAGAGATGCCCTCTTTTTTCCCCACTGGCCAGAATCTACAGCCAAAGCGAACCGGTGGGTAACTCTGCCCCCTCAGGGATCCCTTCCCCTCCCCCTTCTCCAGACCACCCACCATTTCCTACGCTTCTCCCTTGTTTCTCTTTACCCATCCGCTCTCAAAGCCAGCATCCCCAAAGGTCCCTCTGTAGAAGAGGTCCCTCCAGCCCCCTGGCCACTGGGATTGCACCCTTGGCCAGTTGGGATTTTTGCCCCAGCATGTGTCAGCTGCCACTCTCCTGCATTCTCTTGGGAAGCTCACAGGCAGGACCCAAAGGCTCCTTCCAGCCCGCCCACCCCACCTCCATTCTCTGCAAGCAGTGGATGCTCTCCCCTGCCCCAGACATCAATGCCATGGACATCTTCCTCATCCTCATCAGCAAATGCCCTGCAGGGAGGGGCGCAAAGGGCATCCTGGGGAGGTGGGGGGTCTACCTCTTTCAGTGTACCCCCAGACTTCTATGTTGACATGAGTGACTCTGAGGGCCTGGGGATCCCAGGTCACTGTCAGGTTTCCCTCTGTCCCGGGGGTGCCGTAGTACTGCCACTTCGTTTCGTTCACCAGAACGCTTTTGTCCAAAGGGGAAACCTTGTTGTGATGCACTGCACCAGAGAAGAAAGAGCCTTTTTTTATTCCCCATTACCCCTTCAGCGAAGGATGCGAACTTGGCTGGCAGGCAAACAGGCCGCTTCCCAAACCTGACCCCCGATCTCCCCTCGTCATTTCTAAGTCTGCAGAGAACCATCGCCTTAGTACCCCGAACAGCCGCCCCTCCCACTAGTAAAGCAAAGCGCTGCCTCACGGCCACGATCCTCGCGCTCCAGGCGGGTTCCCCGCTTCCGGGACTCCCTCTGCCCAGTCCCCGGAGGAAAGGAGGAAGGCAGGGCTGAGAAGGCGACCCCGGCAGCTTCCACCCATCCAGTCACCTGATAGCCAGGTGGCCGTCCAGGGAAAGGTGCGACCGCCGTCCGGGGAGACCTCCAAGCTGAGGAAGCCCAGCTGATAGAGCAGTGGGGAGACACAGTGAACCACGCCATCTTTGGCCACGTAGCCATCGGTCTGCACGGCGCCTCCAAACCTATCAAGAGGAGATTCAGCCGACCGCCGGCGAGCGGCGGCAGAGTTACAGTAGACAAAAGTTTCCCCTTAGCCTCCCATTTGAAGACGTTACCTTTCCCCACCAAAGCTCTCCTCTCCTGAGCCGGCGCTGCTGCTACCCACTTCCACCCCTCTCCGACCCCCCCCAGCTCTCCCTGGCAAGAAAAGGGGCCCTCTGCCGCGTGGCCACCAGAGGGGACCCGCCCTGCTCTCGCCTTCTGGGCTGCCCACGCAGCTTTTGGGAATGGCGTGCAACCCGGTCTCCCCCAACGCCGAACCCTCTCCTTTCTCACCCACTTTTGGGGCTCCAGGGACTCCCACTCCTTAGGCCTTTTCGGGCCCCGGCCTCTCCTCCACTTCTGGGACACAGCCCCCAGGTCCCTTGAGCGCCACCGCCTCACCCTCCGTCTCCCCCAGCCCCAGAGACGGAATCTTCCGGGAAGCCGCCCCCGCTGGGTCTCTTTTCTTCCCCGCAACATCAGTGGACAGCCGAAGGTCGGACGCTTCTGCAGCCGGCATTGCCTCTGGAGACTCCACCCCGGGAGTCGGATTGAGACAGGAGACCGCGGAATCCCCGACAAAGCGCCCGTCGTCGAATCAGGAGCCTCTCCCCTCCGCTCCCCCTTGGAGGAGCTCCATACGGTCTCCCCGTCCGCTTCCCCGCTGCCCCCCAGAGCAGGAAGGCGGAAGAGAAGGCAGGCGGGCAGGAGAGACGGAGAGGCTCCTGCACCCAACCTCCCCACTACCACCGGGATGCCACTGACGGAAAGAGGGATGCTAGGAGGTGCGCGGGGCGAGAAACTCCCGCCGAGTGAAGCGGGCTGTGGGGCGGTCGGACCTCCACCCGCCTAAGGACAAAAGAGGGTGGCACGGAGGCGCCGAGGGAGGCGGTCCCCCTTCTATGCATCACCCCCTTAGACTTTGTAACAACATCACCCCCTCTTCCTTGCCGCCGCCACCACCCTCCTATCGCCTCCGGTAGCAGCCGCAAAACGGAGAACTTCCCTACGCTTACTGCTCTCCCCTCGCGCAGAAAAGCCCCCACAGCGGACATCCTGTTGGAAGAAAGCAGCGCCGGCGCCCTCCGGTCCACCCTGCTCCGGGGGGCGACCTCGGCCCTCACCTGCACTTGACGTCGGCAGTGGCGGCGGCGGCTCCCGTGAGGGTCACATTGAGGAGAGTGAAGTCTTTGCCGCCCAGCAGCGTCCCGGAGTAGGGCGAAGCGTCGGGGCAGGAGGCCCAGTAGTCCGGGCAGCAGGTCCCAAGCGAGGGACAGCTGGGCTGGCAGGAGCAGTCGTCCAGAGCCTTCCCGCAGCGCCCCGAGCAGGAGGAGGTCTCGGCCACTGGGGGGGGGGCGGGGGCAGGGAGTCAGAAAGGTGGGGAGAGGCTTGGTTCTCCGGGCTCCCCCCTCGACCGAGGGCCGCTCTTCTCCCCCAAACTCCTCCCCCTCCTCAGTGGGAGATTGGTGGGAAAGGCCCCCGGTTGGTCCGGATCCAAAGGTGGGGGCAGAAGCGTCTCCCCACTCCAGGCCGCCTGGCCTCCTGAGTGGCGGAGGAGTTAGGAGGCGCTTCTCCAGAAGGAAAGAGGACTTTGAAGGCGCGCCCGGTTTTTCCAGGAAACGCCGCGGGAGAGGAAAGCCGTTTGCTTCTTTGGAGCCACTGGCGCTCCCGGGGACTCACCCGCGCCTGTGATCGGGCCGGAGGGAGACAGAGGGAGCCCCGTCGGCCTTCTCCACGAGTGGGGCCAGGGCCGTTTTCTTTCTGGGACACCAAAACACTGGTGACCGCCCTCCCGCATCGCATTCCCCTTCTGGGTGTGGGAGGTCATTGAGACTAGGGGCTCTCTCACAGACCCGGGAAAAGGATGCTCCCAGAGTAGAGGCGCAGACCCGGGAGAGGCGCCTCCTTGTCCGCCATTCTGAGCAGCCCGTCCAAAGGCCGAGCGAAGAGCCTCCGGGCCGCGGCGGACCTGGCAGGCGGGGACGGGCAGATGAGCGGCCCCGAGCGCGGAGTGGGGGCGGGCCTTCCTCCACCGCCTCATGCCGCTGTCTGGCGGAAGGAAGGACTGGGCCCAAGATGGAGAACCCTCTCCAAAAGATCAGCTGGGGAGGACTTCCACCCCGCTGTTGCAGCGCGAATTCTCCCACAACTGTTCCCCCGACTCATCGCCTGAACAGGCACAGAACAGCGGATCTTTGGCCAGAAGACGGGAGGTGGGTTCGTTGGGTGGCTCGTCCGGCAGGGAAAAGTCGCTGACCAGAAGGAAATGGGACCTTTCTCTCTCCCGCCACCTGTCCTCCAGGAGAGACCTCTGACCCTCCGGAGCGTTGGCGGGAGGGGGAACCGTGTCATGGCTCGCTTCTCCCCCGACCTCCCGTCCCTGCCCCGCAAGGCGGCCCCGCCGTTACTCTGGTTTCCCTTCCTAACCCCGGACCCGCGATGGGCGTTTGGTGCCCGTCCTGCCCAGCTTGTCAACCGTTCATGTCGCCTCCTCCTGGCTCTCCTGGCTCACCTCTCCTCCAGCAGCTCTCCGGAGCGGCTGAAGAGCGCCGAGGAACCGCGGCAGAGGGAGGCCAGCCGAGGCATCTTTGCCCACCGAGGAGCCAACCCCCACCCAGCCCGGCGCTCCTTCAGTCCCTCTCACAGGCCGCGGGAAGAGGCAGCGAGATGCGGGAAGGGGCGCCCGAAAGGGACTCGTCGGCGGGAATGCCAGCCACGGGGGCCTCCGCTCGCCTTGCCGAGCGAACGCAGCCTCCCAATCAGCCCCCGCGGTCGAAAACTTCTGGAGCTCCATCCTCCGGGGGAGGGCGCCAGATAAATCTCCCGGAAGACTGGACGGGCGACCTCCCCGCTCCTCCCGTCTCTTCGCTTCCCGGCCCCGAGTCTGGCGAAGTCGCGACCCACCTGCTTCCAGCAGAAGCGTGGTTCCGAGGAGCGCAAAAAGGAAGGCGGCGCGGAGGGAAGCCAGCGCCATGCTCAGCCGGGAGGTTTCGGGGTGGACTCCGGACTGGTCGGGAAGGACGGGCGCTCCTTGCACCGTCAGCAGCTCAAAGGTTCTGGAGGAGCTGCGCTAGCGGAAGAGCCGGGCGGCGACGCTCCTCTGCTGGCAGCCAGCGCTCCTCCTCGCTCGCTCGCTCCCTCCTTTTTTTGTCCCGCCCGAAGGGAATTTCTCAGAGAGAGATTTGTCCTGGCCAAGGTCCGGGGGTCCCAATATTTCCCATGGGACCTCCTCCCGCCTCCCTTTGCTTCTCACTTCTGGTGGCCACCTAACAAGGGTGTTGCTCTAATGCAGATCTGGGGGCGAGAAAAGTGGGGAGGCACTTTGGTTTTCTTTTAGCGCATTTCAAGCAGAAACAACAAATGCCAGTAACAACAGAGCAGACCAAGCAATAGTGAGCAGCACAGCGGGCGAAATAGCTTGGCAACAGAAATCAAGACCGAAAAGCAGAACTTGAGAGCGGGTGGAGAGCCCTCGGGTCACACGACTCTCTGATTTCCTTCCCTTTCCTTGGCGATTGTGATAGAGGGGACGCCTCTTCTGCCCAGGCAACCCTCCTGCGTTGTACCCCAAACGGGCCTGGCCGGAGCTGACTGCCGGCAGACATAGGATGGCAGAGGAGAGGGCTGGGAGCGGGGAGGAATCCTCAGTAAGAAGGGGGAAGCCCTTTAAGAAGCAAGAGGGAGGAAAAAAGAACCGTCTTCCTTTTTCAAAACCTTTTCCTCAGATGGCCTGCTGCCTTTAACTTTTGACCTGGCAGCACTTAATGAACGAAAAGTGTGTTGGGCTGTTTGACTGCTTTTATATATTAACAGACAGGTGGGGTTTAGTCCATGATTTATTCTGTATTTTTGTTATTGTGTGGCCATTCATAAGAGGCAGCATGGCTTAGTGGTTTGAGCTTTGGACTGGGACTCTGGAGATCAGGGGTTCACATCTCTACTCAGCCCTAGAGACCTCCTTAATGATCTTGGATGAGTCACAGTTTCTCTGCTGGGGGCAATTGTGGCAAATCCCTACTGAACAAACCCTGACAAGAAAACCACACAGACTGGAAATGCTCAATATGCAGGAGAGCACCAGGGATTGCAGTAACCAAGAACCGTAAATCAATCTCCCAAGCAAGAAAAATGATACTCAGACTTCTACAACAAAGACTTTAATCACATATGGTGCAAAAAATGGCTGTTCTCCAAAGTAGGTTCAGGAAAGGAAGAAGCAATAAGGACCGTGTTGCAAATATACTTTGGTTAAAGGAGTACATCAGAGAATTTCAAGAGATAAATCAACCTGTGCTTTATAGCAGAGCCTTTGATGTTGTTACCATGGCATTCTGGTCTGGTCTTTGGTGAACCAAGATATCATTTTGATATCATAATTTGGCCCCTTTCCTCCCATCAGCTGAGTTAGGCCCCGCCGGACAAGCACGAAGCTAGGCATGGGCGATAGTTGTAAAGTACCAGATATAGCCAGTTCCGCTTCAGGGGGGTAGCCACCCGAAACAAACACCTTGACTGTAAGACAAAGAGGACTCTTTGCCTGTAAAAGCACCTTGGCCAGCCAGGCACTTAATGGCCGAGCTAGCCACATTTGCATACCAGCTATACCATTGTCAATTCGGTTCATAACTCAATCATGCAAATTCCGACCTTTCGGAGCCCTTGTCCCCAGACCAAAACTCATTGTTCTCTTGCAAAAACCAGACTAGCCTGCGGTCGTTCTGTCCCTATAAAAGATGCCCCATTTTGAGAGCTCATTGGAACTCTCGTCGAACCTAGCTGAAATCACTAGAACTCTCACTGGACCAAGCTGAAATCATTGAAACTCTTGCTGACATCACTGGAAATCACTTGCTGAAATCACTTGAAGCTCCTTTTGGATCTTCTTCCTCGCCTCACTGCCACTTGGTTCAACAGATTCCCCTCGGTTTCCACTCTGGGTTTCCTTCCTCCTCTTCAACTGGTATCTCCAGGACTTCGGGCAGGTGGCGTATTGCTTATTTTTCCAAACTTTCCTTCCTTCCTTTCTAGTTAGGTGTGCTTGTGTTTTATTATTCTGCTAAATAAAAACTGTTAGTATTTTAAACTGCTCGACTCCTCACTGACCTGAACCGGTGTACTTAGGATAAAAGATCTCGCTGCGTTGCCCTGCTTCTTGTTAGCCAAGAGAGTGCTTGAGCTAATTTCCCCATCTTGTTTGTTGTTGTTTGGTTATTTGGGCGCCCCTCCTGGGACCCCCAGTTTACAGCGTAACAATGTGGAGATCATGAAAAAAGAAATGGATGTGCTGCAACATTTGAGTGTCCTGATGTGTAACTTGTACTCAAGCCCATCAGGACAGAATAAAGAGAAATGGAATGGCTTCCAATTGCCAAGCAGGTCAAGGCAAGGCTCATTTTATCACCCTATCTGTTTAACTCATACACTGAAAATATTATACAGAAAGCAGGATTAGACTCAGAGGAAATAGGCATGAAAACTGGAGGAAGAAATATCAACAATTTGAGATATGTAGATACCATATTACTAACAGAAAACAGCAAAGACTTGTAATAATTACTGAAGAAGGTCAAGATAGTACGAAGACAGGGTTATAGTTGAACATTAAGAAAACAAAAACAATGACCATAGATAATTTACATAACTGTAAAGTAGATGATGGTGACATTCTCTCTTCCGCCATCTTGCTCTTAGAGCAAGTGGGCATAGCTAGCACAGGGCTTCCTTTCTCTTTTGCATGCCAAAGCTCCACCATTTGCCCTTCTGTCATTTAATTGCATGATCATAATTGCATGATCAGGTTATCAGATCATGTGACCCAGGACAGTTGCTTGGGTCATCGGTCTTATAAAAGAAAAAGACCCCTCTCTTGATCTCTCTTCTCCTCCTTTTTTGCTTCCTCTTCCTCTTCTCCAACCATGCTTCACATCTCCATCAGAAAATGGTGAGTTAAGAATGAAGCTGCTACTATTCATTAGCTAGGTAGGATGTAGGCTCTCCCATACATATGTAAATATAGAAGCCATTAGTAAACTTTTCTAAGTTTGTAACCTGAAGCTGCATGCATTTGTTTTGTTTCTTCAGTCAGTTTGAGGTTAGAAAACTCATACACAAATTTAGACACGCTTTTTCTGCTACTCTGCTAAAAGGAGGCTGAATCCTTATAGTTTTGGCTTCCATAGATTTCCAGAATAGGGTTAACATCCTGGGAAACTCTGATTTTTCCATACCTTGGTTCAGTCATTAATCAGAATTGAGACTACAGTTAAGAAATCAGAAGAAGGCTTGGTCAGAGCTGTCTGGCAGTAGAATATGCTGCCTCTGAGTGTGGTGGAGTCTCCTTCTTTGGAGGTTTTTAAGCAAAGGATGGATGGCCATCTGTTTGCTTTGATGAGTGTTTCCGTGTAGCAGGAGGTTGGACTGGATGGCCCCTGTGGTCTCTTCCAACTCTATGATTCTATGATTTCCACACTAGGGCCCCATCCTGGCATGGTGATGCATTGAAGCTGGTCTGCAACACATGCTACTGCACTACATCATCATGATCCCACTCCTGTCATGTCCCCAGCTGTCATGATCATGTGTTATAATCTTACTGGAAAAAAATCTGGTGATAGGTCCCTTTTGTGCAATGATCATGTCAGCTGCAGTCATGGGGAAAGGGTGGAAGTGCTATCAAGCACTTCCTTCTTCAGTGTCGTGCTGGAAGAGGTTGGCTGCACTGCAGAAGGAGGAAAGAAGGAAGGAAGGAAGGAAGGAAGGAAGGAAGGAAGGAAGGAAGGAAAATGTTCTGAACACTACCATCTGCTGGCCACTGGACAAGTGCAGAGGGCATTTTGGACACGCTCTCACCCCAGCAAAGGCACTGCCAGGATGATGTCAGGAAATCATGGGATGCAAGTATGGTGTGGAAAGGGCCTAGGACTTGGAAGGGCAATGTTGAAGTAGACAAAATCTGCAAGTGTCAAGATATATATAAAACAGGGGTTGTGCATGCTGTCATACTTTGAAATTTCTGTGTATGGTTATGAAAACAGAGTAGTGAAGAAAGCTGATAGGAAGAAAACCAACCCATTTGAAATGTGATACTGGAGAAAAGTTCTATGGATACTGTGGACTGCCAAAAGGAACAGATACATGAGTCCTAGGGCAAATCAGGCCTGAACTCCCCCTAGCAGACAAGATGACTAAGGCAAGACTGCTGTACTTTGGACATACCATGAGAAGATGTGACTCACTAGAAAAGTCAGTAAGGCTTGGTAACATAGAAGGCAGCCACCTGGAAGCTTTCAAGGTATAATTTGCAGAGCACACTAGAACTGTAGTGCAGTGCAGTACTGATTTTCATTTTAGCATGAGTTTCTGTGAATATCAGTCTACTTATTCAGATGCAAGGTTGCAGTGGTATTAAAGCCTCAGGTACTACAGCTCTGTACTGTATCTGAGGAAGTGGATTGCTATCCCTGAAGGTTCATCCTAAAATAAAAACTAGCTATCCTTATAGAGGCTGCTGTATCTCTTCTCTTGCCCTCCCTTCCAACCATTTTATGCTGCAAGAGACTAACATGGCTACAGTTCTTTGGAAACTGTCGACTTATAGTGAATTTCAGGTTTTGTTTTTTTAAAAAAACAAAACAAGGAGTCCCTGGAGATTATTTGCCACTTTCTGCCTCTAAAATGCAGCCCACAGCACTGGATATTTGCTAGTGTTTTATCTTCCAAGTACTCTCTAGGACAGAGACAACTTAGCTTCTGAGATTAGGTAGGAGTCTCCCTTGTTAATGTGGACTTCTAGCACCTACCCTATATTCTCAATCCAAGAGTGGCATCTAGTGTCCAGTAGAAGTATTGCAAAAGAAATGGGGTTTCACCCCTTTCCTCTTTGTCCCTTTTAGGATTATTTTGGAATACTTTTCCATTGTCTCATAAGACTATAGTGAAAGTGACAGATACAGATGTGAGTATTTTCCAGAAAAGAGAATTAAATCAATTTTCAGTTGGCACCTGATGTCGGGTTACCTTCCATGATATGTTAATGGGCTATGTAGTATGTAGTAGATGTAGCTGAGGACCGTTAGGTAAACACTGCCTGGTACTGGAATGGAATGCACTGATAACAGCAGCCAGATTCCCAGGGACTTCAGATGAGGGAGGGGTCTCGGGGAAATCTTGAGCTCAATCACTTTCGCTTTCCTTCAGTCTTTGCACTAAAATCATTACATATACTTCACTCCAAATAAATAGTACTTTATGCAGTGTGTGGATTCTGTTCCTGAAATATGTTCTCTGATGAAGTAGGAAGAGATCCTGTCTTCTGTGTTGCAAAGGAAATATTACACAGAATGCATGCATATGTCTGTGCATTAGTGTGTCTGACTTTCCCACAACCTATGGAATAGACTTGAAGGTTTTAAGTCTCTTCTTTATCACTGCAGTCTCCTCCCCTTACAAGCCACATTAAGTGGGAGCGGCAACAGGTGGTGTCCTCCCTCAAAAGTCTGCATGGTCCCACACCCACTGCCAAGCACACTGTCAGCCACTCTCTGGAAAGACCCTCAGCTCCACCAGCAGCACCAGTGGTACGGCTTGTCATTCCAGTGATGGCATGGTGGCACCAATCATGATAATTGTCCTAGCAATTATGCCACCAACTGTTGGGAATTAGAGTTTCCCAGGGTGTTAGCTCTATTGGGAAATTCTATGGAAACGAAAATGGTAAGGATTCAGCTTCATTTATGCTGAGTAGCAGAAAAAGCATGCCCAAAGTTCTATGTGTGGCTTTTCTTATCTGAAACTGACTAAGGAAACAAAACAAATGCAGGCAGTTTCAGGTTACAAACTTAGAAAAGTTTACTAATGGCTTCTGCATTTACACATGTATTGGGGAAGCTACATCCTAAGTAGCTAATGAATAGTAGCTTCTTAACTCACTATTTTCTGATGGAGATGTGAAGTATGGTGGAGAGGAGGAAGAGGAAGCAAAAATTGAGGACAAGAGAGATCTGAGAAGGGGTCTCTTTCTTTTATAAGACTGATGACCCAAGCAACAAACCTGGGTCACATGATCTGATAACCTGAACACCAAAGGTATTTATGATCATGCAATTAAATGACACAAAGGCAAGTGGTGGAGCTTTGGCATGCAAGAGAGAAAGAAAGCCCTATGCTAACTATGCCCAGTTGCTCTAAGAACAAGATAGGGGTGAGAGAGAATGCTTTAATTTTTCTAACACTAACACTCCTAACAGAGCAATTAAAATGCCAGAAAGCATCCTTCTGGCAGCTAAGATTGCAGGACCCAAAGGAGCTGATGCTTCAGTGGCATTGCTTGCAATACTTCAAACCGGCATATTCTTTGCATATATTCAAGGAGATATTGAAGTCCATTCCTCCAGTCCAACTGCCATTACTGTGGGCTGAGCAGGAGCGATGAATGGCTACATCATGCCAAGGCCCATCAGCTGGGTAAAACCCTCCTTCCATTGCAATCGTTAGAGGGGAAGGATCGTGAGGGATTATTATTGGAATGAACGGCCTGCCAGAGCCTTTAGTCCAGTCACAGCAGAGGTGCCCATCTTAGGATGGTAAGTTTGAAAGAACCAAAATGCAAGCAGAAAAATAAGTTCAGCATCCTCCACAGGAGAGGTCTTCCGTCCATTCCAACCACTGTTGGAGCAGCCGCTGAGGAAGAGAAGAGCAGCCAGTGTTTGCTGGACTTAATCCCCTCCTCACTGGCATCCCCTTTTCGCTGTATGTGTGTGTCTTGTTTAGACTGTAAGCCTGAGGGCAGGGAACAGATTTATTAAGGAAATATATTCTTGGATAGCAATAGCCCAATTCTTTTTCAACTACTGGTAACTTAAAAGAGAAAAAAGGTGGGGTAGTGCAGCATGTTCTCCTTCATCAAAGAGCAGACAAGAAGAGAGTTGGGAGGGTCAGCCTGGGCTGGTTCTTTTTCTTTTATGAAAGAGAGCAGTCACTTAATGAACCGTGGCTGAACCAGACAATGTTATCTGCCCAAGTGGGACAAGTGGCTGAAAGAGAAAGGAAGAGCAAGCAACAAAGGAAGACAGAGATCCTAATCCTCTTTGTCTGAGCCATCTCATCCCCAGTGGAAAGGAGAGCAGCAAGAACAAGTGCAGAAGCTGCTGTTTCTTTTGACACCAACTGCTGCTGCTGTGGTGGTGGTGGTGGCAGTGGTGGCGGCAGTGGTGGCCTCAGAGGGAGAGAAGAGCAGCCAGGCACACCTCACTCGGCATTGGACCAGCAGCTGGTGAGAGGTCTTCCGTCCATTCCAACCACTGTTGGAGCAGCCGCTGAGGAAGAGAAGAGCAGCCAGTGTTTGCTGGACTTAATCCCCTCCTCACTGGCATCCCCTTTTCGCTGTATGTGTGTGTCTTGTTTAGACTGTAAGCCTGAGGGCAGGGAACTGACAATTTATAAGCAGCTCTGAAAGCCTTTCTGTCTGAAGAGTGTGAAGAGCGAAATAGAAAAAAAGGGGAAATCAGATTAGCCTGCTTCACCAGCTGCCCTGGCATGTTGGAAAAACAGAGGTCTATAAGTTTCACCACCAAAATGAAAATCATAAGAAAAGTAGAAGCTGTTCAAAGAAAAAAAAATCCTGGCTGAATTTTGAAATAAGCTTTCAAGTCATCTCTAGGAGGTTCAAAATGTTTTTCTTTAGTTCTGTAAAGCTTACCTGAATTGGTTGTTTCATTTCAGATGTGCATAAAGTTAATTTTGACTAAAAAGATTGCTGCAACATGTTGATCTGCTCTTATTTTTTGTGTTGGTGAAATCTATCTCTGTTCTTTCCATGCTATTTCTGCCTTTGGCACCAAAGTTTCTGTTAAAGAAGTAAAGTTCAGGAACACATCTACTTCATTAACTAAGGTATACCTGTAATCAAAAAACCATGTTGGCCTGTTTTGGTGTAAAAAGTGTTGGAAATTAGAGTTTCCAAGAGTGTTAGCCCTATTTGGGAAATTCTATTGAAGCTAAAACTGTGAGGATTCAGCCTCAATTAGCAGCGTAGCAGAAAAAAGCATGTCCAGTTTTGTCTATAACCTGATATCAGACTTACTGAAGAAATAAAACAAACGCAGGCAGCTTCAGATTACAAACTTAGAAGACTTTACTAATGAATTCTACATTTACATATGTATTGGAGACCTTACTGCCTAGCTAGCTAAGAATAGAAGTAGCTTCGGTCTAACTCACCATCTTGTGATGGAGATGTGAAGCATGGTCAGACAGGAGCAAGCGAAGAGTTCAAAGAGAGAGAGAAGGAGGGGTCCCATTCTTTTATAGGACCAATGACCCAAGCAACTGTCCTGGGTCACATGATCTGATCACCTGAACACAGGAAGACAAAAGGTGGAGTTTTGGCATGCAAAAGAGAAAAGGTAGCCCTATGCTAACTATGCCCACTTGTTCTAACAACAAGATGGGGGGGGGGGAAGAGAATGCTGGAATTTTCCCAACAAAAAGGCCCTATAGCACTTTGGGTCTAACTAGGAAAAATATCTAACTTCTGGCATTAGTTTTTGTGGACGCCCTCATCAGATCAACAGGGACGAGACTCAGCTTTTCAGCATTCCCTCCCCCTCCCTCACTCTGAAAATATTTCTTTGTAAGAAGCTGTTGTCAGTACAGTGGGCATGCTGATATCATAGGTAGGTAGGTGAGTAGGTAGGTGAGTGGGTGGGTGGGAGCTGAGCTCCCTGTGCATCACAGACTTCTGAGGCCAGCATCAGACTTTGGCTGTTTGGGATTTTGCATTCACCTACTAACTCACAGCATGAAATACTGCAGGCCACATTGTTTCCTGGTGAGCCTGAGCAATTATACTCCAGTGGCTCAGGTCTTACCTGGCACCTCACTCCCAGAAAGCAGTGCAGTGGGAGAAGGACTCCCTCTCTCACCTTTCTGGCTGCTGCTTGGGGCATTCCGCCTCCCATGTCATGGCTGCAGTGAAACAGGCCTGATTCCCCTTCCCCGTCTCCTTAATCTGAGGAACTGAAGGGCCTTTGCTGTTTGTCAGCCAGCCTGCTTCTGATTGGAGGTCCCTCTCATCGCTTTCTAAGCACCTTGGCTCCCCACTCATGAACAATGAAGTAGTCCAAAGGGTAGATTTAGTATAAAAATCCAATTTAAGCAGTCTTGAACATAGGAATTTCAGACTATTTAACATGGGAGAATAAGCAGGCAGCTCAATTATCCTCTAAGCTACTTTATTATAAACATAGTAATACATACATGCACACCCTGTGGGGAGGAACATGGAGTTCTCATTGTGTGGGCACACAACTTACCATTAGCATTTCATGTAAGGCATAAAACAACTTACATCATATTCATCCTAGGAAACATCACTGAGAGGTAGCCATACGGATGCACACTTCTAAGGAATTGAAAGTCCGACACAGCACTATAGCATAATTGTTGAGGAATTCTACATCTCTGAACAGGCAACCATGGAGAAGGCCATACACATCCATAGGCATTGCAATATATCTTGCACTGTCTAATATCCTATATAATATTTAGTTGGAAGGCTGTCTCCACATCTCTCTTACCAGCTTTTTAAGGGTATTTACCAGCCAGGAAAGGTTTCCACAGCTAAAAGGCTGTCAGAAGGAAAGGTATGACCTCATTGGAGGTTGTTGTAAACAGCCTATCTGTTGTGTCTTGGGACATACATTTTATATTGTTTCTAGCATTTATCTGTCCAATCTTACTGGTCTCCGTTAACTGACAGTGAAGTCTTCCCATCCAATTATAAAAGATATTTCACTGGTCATCTGTGTGAGGCCACTTGGTATCCAAATACTGAAGAATGCAGCTGGCCACAGTTACTGGTCACCAGTGATATTGCTACTTGCCCTCAAAGGAGTGCATCATGTATGATTCAGCATTACTAAATGCTATCAGACCAAGACAGCATGCCTTTTTGACTTTTCCACAGTTTTCCCTCATATCCTTTCTTTATCTGGCATTTACATTTATATTATATTGTGGGTTAACTGGCTGAACATCCAGAACCACACTGCAAGCCTCTACTAGTGCTATTTGGTACACAGACGTTATACATTTATTCTATGAAGATACCAGTCACACTTACTTTCTTTTCATCTTCCAATATACAGGCTTCAGGGCCTTAAATTTTGCAAAGTATAGTGGCCAGCCTATAATATCTGAGCACCTGACTATTTTGTGGCCACTTAAATTGTCAGAAGCTGTAAGATCTGCCATCAGCGTAAAGTTGGTGGATCAGGCTCTCTGACCCCTTCTCCCAATGAACTGGCCTTGAATCCCATTTGGGAGAAAGGTGGGATATAAACACAATAACTAACTAAACCTAATTTCCAGGATCAGAATTCAAAAGGACCTTGACAGATTGGAAAGCTGGGTCAAACTTAACAAAATGAATTTCAACAGAGATAGCTGTAAGGTAATATATCTATACAAGAAAAATGAAATGCATATTACATGATGAGTGACATCTGGTTTGAAAACAGTGTGTGTGAAAGGACTGACAGGTCACAGTAGACCACAAGCTAAACATGAGTCAAGAGTATGATGCAGAAGCCCAACGAAGCCAATGTAATTCTGGGCTGCATCAATAGGAAGATAGTGTCCTGACAGAGGGAAGTAGCAATGCCGTTTTATTTTGCTTTGCTCAGACCTCATCTGGAACACTGTGTCTAGTTTTGGGCACCAGAGATCAAGAATGATATTGACAAGCTGGAATATGTCCAGAAAAGAGCAACCAATATAATCAAAGGTCTGGAAACCTAGGCTATTTCCATCCTACACTGTTACAGTGCTATTATTCCACTTTCAATGTCCTGTGGATTCTGGGGTTTGTTGTTTCCTGAGGCCAAAGAGCTCTCTGACTGAGAATTCTAAAGGCCCTCCCTAAACTACAAACCCCAGGATGCCATAGGAGGTTTCAAGTGGAATAATAGCACTATAACAGTGTAGTGTGGAAACAGCTCAAGTTTTATGCAGAATGAGTTAAACAGCTGAGGATGCTAAGCTTGGAGAAGAGAAACTGGAATGTGACATATGCGTGTGCATACATGCCCTCAAGGCACCTGACAACTTGCGGGGAGTTCATGGATTTCATAGGGTTTTCTTAGACAAAGAAGAAATGGTTTTGCTAGTTCCTTCCTCTGAGGAGTAGCCTATGGTATAGCCGCCTGGAAGGATAGCATGTAGGAGATGGAATGGTCTTGTTTTCTGCTGCTCCCAAAACCTGAACATGAAGCAATGAATTCAAAATTACACAAAATGAGATTCTAGCTAAACATTAGGAGGAACTTCTTGATGGTAAGAGGTGTTCGAAAATGGAATAGACTGCCTCAGAGAGTAGTCAACTGTCCTTCTTAGAGGTCTTTAAACAGCAGATGGATGGGTATTTCCCAGGAGTTCTTTAGTTGTATATTTCTGTGTGACAGAGGGTTGGACAAGATGGCTCTTAAATTCCAGGATCATATAGCTGGAAGAGGCTGTAACACATTGCAAGGGCTCTGGGAAGGAGCTAAATTACTTTGGGGCACAGACTGTTATTTCATCATTCCTTCCTGTTGAAGGACATGGACATGTAAAAGGAAGAAGAATACAAGATGGTGCCGTAAGGAAATATTTGGTTCCTTGGATCATTGTGTGCACTTTCATGAAGAAGAACTTTTGGCAAGAGATGGGTAACATTTCACAGCAGAAAGAATGTATTTGCTAAGAGTCTTGCAAATCTGATCAGGAGACTTTAAACAGAGTTACATGGAGGAGGGGAACAGTGTCCCAGAGGGCAAGGGGATGCCAAGTGCTGGGAAGAATAGCCTCAACGATACAAAGGCCAGTGGTACAAGAAGCCAACAGTGGGCAGAAAAAAACAAGAAGAAATCAGCTGGAGAGAATGAGCCATGGTCTTAGGTGTCTCTGCACTAATGCAAAGAATAGAAGAAGCAAACAAGATGAACTCTCTTAACACAGGAAAGCAAATATGATTTAACAGGCAGCATTAAAACATAGTGGGAAAAGTCTGATGACTAGAATGTAGTAACGGAAGGGTATAACCTATTCCAAAGAAGCAGACCAAATAGGAAAAGAAGCAGAGTAACATTACAGGTCAAAGATATGAACAACAAGGATGTGAGAGATCCATGACTTAGAGCATGGAAAACAGGTTGAGGGCCTTTGAATAATAGTTAAAGGGGAAAGAAATAACAGTGACCTCATTGTGGGCATCTACTATAGGCCCCTCTGCTATTTGTTGGAAGTCACACTCTGCTAAGAGTGTAGAGCACAAGAAATTCCTTACTAGCCTTGTAGATAATTTCACTGTAAAAAAGGTGAAGGAAGAAACAAAGGAACCAGCTATCTTGAATTTGATCCTAACCAAAAGAGATGAACTAATAAATGTTTTGGAAACAGTGGGATGCTCGGGTGGGAGTGCCCATGTCATTTTGGGATTTGTTATATAGAGGAAAGGCGAAGCCAAATGTGTACAACTAATATCTGCCTAGTGCCTGGAATTCTCCAAACCAGTAAATGGCTAAAATTAAAGTCATCTCCTGTCTGCATTTTGCACAGGTTTTCCCTGTGTTTAAGGAAAATATAAGCTAAAAATGCACTCTTGGTATCAAATTAGAAAAATATATCCTATCAAGTTTTATTCCTGTGATTAACGATTTTACAGCATGACACCCAAGTGTGCTCTGTTTAGAGCCTGCAGAGTAGGCAGGTCTCCTTTGCAATGAAATGGAGGCTCCCAACTGCTTGGAGTTTTGAGTCTGGGGGCTTGGAATCCTGGCTCAGGGCGTACTCTTCTGTTCCAGCTTCTGGCCCAGCACTGAGGCAGCAGTGTCACTGGCTGAGAGGGGGCAGGGGGCGGCCCATGCAGGCATCCATCTCCCAGAAGGTTTCAGAGAAAGGATGATGGGGGTGCTGCTCAGATTCTAATATGAAAAGTGCTGTTAAGAGAAAATTTTATAACAACATGTGAGCAGGTGTCATAAAAGCAGGTATTAATAACAACAAGGAGGACAGAGAGAAAATACCAAGGCCTCAGTGTCATGACTGTCCAGAATACTCCACAGGCAATTTAGTTTAAGGAGAAAATGGCTGACATCTTTGATAGGTCAAGGCCAGCCAAGGTTGCTGTGGTAGCAGGAATAGTGGGGATGATGATGATGATGATGATGGTGAAAGGGTTAAATTCAGAGAATTGCTGCTTGAGTAGAAAAATAAGCAAATTGAGTGAAGTGGAACAGCAGATGTCCCTGCCTTATCTCAGTCTTAGGTATGCAGGCCTGAGAAATAAAAGGGAGTCAAGCATTCTCCCTGGCTACCCCCCTTTTTGGTGCCATATACATCATTTTGTGTCATTTTGTAATTGAAGTCTTTGTTCTCCTGTTCTGGATTGTACTAAGCTCCAGATGTGATTGATTGCTGACGTTGTTGACTGAAGGTATAAAACCTGAGTGTTCTAATCAATCGGGGCGGGCAGTTTTGGACTATGCTGTCGCCCTGCGCAGTAAATAAAGCTTTCTGTTCTTTGAAAACCCGAAGGTCTTCGTTTTTTCCTCGCCACAACAATGGGGCAGTTTCTTTGTGTTCTAAGAAGGGAGGGGTACACAGACCATACTGTGCCACACATCTAAAGCAAAGGCTGTGCCTCAGAAACTCACAGCAACTCTCCCTCCCACAATTGAACTGCCTTGTTCTGCAAGGGGGTTGATGAGAACCAGAGTCAGCAGCATGAGATAATGTTGAACAGCATCTGCCTGGGTCCCTTTCCATCTTGTGTGATCTCTCTGGCTGGCACTGTTGGACTGGCAGTCAGGACTGCCACAGCCATTCTCCACTTGAGCTCCCCCTCCCAGCCCAGGCTGAAGGACAGTTGCCCTTACCTGAGGAAGTCAGGTGCTCGGATAATCATGTGCTGAAAATCTTCCAGTGACAGTTTGCCATCATTGTCCAAGTCTGCCTCATCGATTACTTTGTTACACACGAGACACACCTCCTCTGGGGTCAGCTCTTTGCGTGTCAGTTTGTTCACAGTTTTCTCCAAGTCAGATTTGCAGATATAGTCATCGTTGTTGAAATCTGCTGAGGAAAAATCACTGGAGCTCTGAGAGATGGCCAAGGGGAAAAATGGACTTCTTTGGCTCTCATGCTTGTGACTCTGGGAGTCCCCCACCAGCTCTCAGCATGTCCCCTTTCTGCCTGGGTGGGCTCCTAATGCCACAGAGAGCCCAGACCAAGCAAAGTAGATGATCCTCTCCTCCGCACCATGGCCACTCATGGCCACAGTGTTCCTCTCACACAATACACATATGATTCTGGCATGTTCCCCTCCCCTAAAACTAGCCTCCCCCTCACTCTGCCTGAAAAATGGCTCACTCCCTAACCGGGTTCTCCAAACATGGTAGCTTCCACTTGATACAAAAATGTTTGCTTCCATAGGACTTTCAACTCTTTCAGCAAGCCTCTTCACCAAACCTTCAGTGCAAGACTGCATTAACTCCATTAAGGAGGCCAGCTACCAGCTTTCCTCAGCAGGTTTTAAGCCAGAAATTCCCTGAGCCTTATAGTAGACCAATTACATAGACAGTTGGGGTGGGGCAGGGCAGTCATGGTGAAAGCCTAGCTTGTATGGTGTTAGATAGAGAAGATGTTTGGGGCCCCTTTCATGACCTTCTTCATACCTCCCTCCCTTTCTCCTCACCACAGCAAGGGATCACCATGGAGACTCACCATAGATTTTGAATGCATAGTAAGCCTTGAGGTCACGAGGGGCCATTTCACTCATCACAGAGAACATATCCAAGAAGTCATCTAAGGTCATGTTGCCCTCACCATCCTCGGAGAAGACCTCGGCAATCCGTTGACGGAAGGGATTGTCCTAAAAAAAGAGATAGGGATGAAGGAGTTATCCCTACATTGTTCCTCTGAAGAGTTGGGTAGCACTTTCTGAAAAGCTTTTGCAAATGTGCAAGTACTGGTGGCCACCCTCTGAAGCAAGAGTGCAGTTGTGACCTGAGATGGCACCACAGCAAGAATACTGGCAGATCAACCTCACACTATGGATTTCCCATAAAATCCCCAGTCCAAAAAATGCCAAGGCCATTATGGAACAACCAATTCTTTGCTGTGTCCCTGCTTTAACTGTTGATAAGAAGATGAAAGGTAACTTAGGTGGGAGCCTCTGGTGTGTCTGGCCAAGGTAGCTGAAGGATAACTTACCAAGTAGCATCCAGTTGTGAATTATGATGGTGTAAGTTGCATTTATGCCATCACAACTCACTTCTTTGGCTCTTGCTGAGGCTAGAGTTCTCCACTGCCTGTGCAATGACTAAATTCTCCACCCCACAAACCCACCTGTTCCCTGATACAGCCCCTCTCCCAACACAGTCATTTCCTATTTGGTGGAGAGCAGTGGGGCAGCAGTGAGGCATCCAGCTATTTCCTGCAGGTGGACACAGAGCAGTGACATTATCCACAGGGTCCTCTGGAGGACCTTTCAAAGTCCACACAGACGCTGTCACTGTGAAGAAGAGCTGGCCACCTGCCTACTGCTAACTCTGCTCTCCTCTGACCAGACAACCACAATTGAGTAGAAATGACTCCTTCTTGCCCCCAGAAAATGTCAGCTCTGTGGCTGAGGAGTTGACTTCTAGAAGATGGTTGAGGTCAGCTATTCCATTCCTGTGATCACAGCTCCCCTCCCCAATAAATTTATCAATCTAGGCAACTCAAGAGACTCCAAAGATCCTGAAGCCAAAGGATGCTCACAATGCTCTTTTCATCCTGGGAAGGAGAGACTAATGGGGTGCCACAGGGTTCTGCCCTAGGCCCAGTTGTATCCAAGATCTTTTTTAATGCCCTGGATGAGGGAATAGAAGGCATTCTTATCAAATTTGCAGATGGCACCAAATTAGGAGAGATAGCTAATACCCCACAGGACAGGATCAGAATTCAAAATGACCTTAACAGATTAGAGAGCTGGGCCAAAACTAACAAAATGAATTTTAACACAGAGAAGTGTAAGGTACTACACTTGAGTAGGAAAAATAAAACGCACAAATATAAGATGGGTGATAGCTGGCTTGACCACAGTATATGTGAAAGAATCCAGGAGCATTAGTAGACCACAAGCTGAACATGAATCAGCAGTGTGATGTGGCAGCTGAAAAATCCCCATGCAATTCTGGGCTGCATCAATAGGACTATAGTGTGTAGGTCAAGTGAAGAGATAGTACCACACTATTTGCTTTGATCAGACCCCACCTGCAATACGATGTCCAACTCAGGGTAGCACGGTTCAAAAGGGGAATTGACAAGCTGGAACATGTCCAGAGGAAAGCAACCAAAATGGTAAATGGCCTGGAAACCATGAAGCCCTATGAAGAGCGGCTGAGGGAGCTGGGGATGTTTAGCCTGGAGGAGAGAAGGTTAAGAGAGAACATTATGCCATGTTTGAAGGGATGTCATATGGAAGATGGAGCAAGCTTCTTTTCTGCTGCTCCAAAGACTAGGACACAGAGCAATGCTTCAAACTTCAGAAAAGAGATTTCATCTAAACATTAGGAAGAATGTCCTAATGGGAAGAGCAGTTTGACAGTGGAATATGCCGCTTGCAAGTGTGCTGAAATCTCCTTCTTTGGAGGTTTTAAAGCAGAGGCTGAGTGCCCATCTGTTGGGAATGCTGACTGTGTATTCCTGAATGGCAAGGGGTTGGACCTGATGGCCCAGCTCTATGATTCTGTGAAAACGGGCAGGCAAAGCATAGATCTCTCTCTACCAGACAGCAGTCAGCAGAGGTAGGACACCCTTGGCTGAAGTTACTCAGCTTTAGTTCCAGGGGCTTTGCTCTTCTTGGCTTTCCCTTTGTGCCTGTGGAAGAGGCTTTGTGAAGGCTCTGGTTTCCAGATGCTCATCATCAATGGCCATTGTTCATCTTCAGTTATTGTCCCAGCCTCAGGCCAATTAGCACAAAATTCATTGCTCACAAGGAGGAGGTACTCCCTGCCTTTGCCCCACCGGTGCTTCCACAGCATACCTTCAGCTCAGGCATGCTGCCAATGAGTTCATAGGGGAGCTTCACGTCCGGTTTATTGGTGTAGTCAAGTGGGACCAGCTGCGGGGCCAAGTCACGGTACCTGTCAAACAGCCTGCAAGCAGAGGAAAGGAAAATGCTGGAAACTCAGGCTCAATCTGGGATCAGAACAGGAGGGTGGGGACTCTTGTCAGATGCCACTCTGTCACATGGGTGGGGCAACCAAGGACGTGACACAAAACAATGGCTTTGGTGAGGAGACTGAGTGTTATGTTCAGCTCTCAAGAAACATGGTGTCCCTCTGGAAGTCCCCTCTTCCCAACTAACAAGAAGGGGGAGGTGGAACACTCATGGCATTGAGATGGTCCTCTTTATCCTCTGTCTCCAACATGGCCTCATCCCACAGCCAAAGGTGGTTTTCTCTGGAGGCAAAGTGGCCCCACAGAGGCCTTGCAAGTGTCCAAGTGTGTCGGATAGTTACTGTGACTGATATTATGATGATGGGAGATGTAGTAGTAGCAGCAGCTTGTTAGCCATTAGATAAACATTGCCTAGTACTGAGTGCAGGAATGCAGCTTCTAGAGATAAGGCCTGTTTCCCTTGTTAAATATGCGGGGGAGGGCACGCAGCATGCAGCCTTAAGCATTTTCACCTTTTATTTGCCTCCGTTTGGTCACTACAGTCTTTACATGTATCCAACTATGAATAAAGTGTAGCTTTTAACTAAATCTTATGTGAGTAGATTCTGTTCTTGACAAAGTGGGTTGGGTGTCACTCTCTCTCTCTCTCTCTGCCCCCCCTCCAAAGGCTGAAGGGAGAAGCTGGAGAAGGCAGAGGTGTAAATGAAGACTCAGGTGGCACAAGGACAGAGCTGGTTTTGTTTGGGGCATGGCATTGCAATGGGGGAGATTCCCTGTTTGCGCACTTCCATTAGCCCGGCTCCTTATCCCACCCCCAACCCCCTGCAACCCTCCTGCCCACCTTTCCTTGAGAATGAGCTCCAAGCATATTAGGAATAGGTTAATTGGTTGACTAAAGTGGTGTTGGGATGTTCTTACATATGAGTAACCACCAGTTACTTACACTGCTCTGCTCCTTTTGCGTCAGCTTGAAACACTATTTAATGGCATCTGTTTGGAATTTCAAGAGTTTGTTCAAATTTACTACTTATTTCAGATCTTATAATTGTCGCAGTTTAACTAATTTGTTCTGTTGTTTTGATCTTGTTTTCAAGTGATTTAAGACATGAGTAAAAAGATGGAGTACAAATGTTGAAACTAATTTACTTCTACATAGAGAAAGAAAGAGAGAGAGTGACTTAAAAAGCAGTAGATGTCCCAAATCTGTGAGAAGTGGGGTCAAGAGTGGGGAAGGGGAAGCTGCTGGGGGGCTCCATTTTCCTTCCTTTTGTTTACTGGCTGGGGCCTCTTCCTCCTCCTCCTTCTGGCAGCTGTCATCAGGGGAAGTGGCAGAGAACAATGAGGGAGAACTTTTGAAAGGGCTCCCTATCAATAATAAATGCCTTATTCATGATACAATTATGGTCTTGGCTTCTGTTCCAGACATGAAAACATTGCCATACTTAGGTTTCATGAAGTACAGCCTTTCCCTGCATTTGAGTTTCTTGCAACGTTGCACTCAACCAATTATGAAAGAGGGGCAAACTAGGGCCACTGACCTGGCCTATCCCCTGCCCATCGTGCCCTCTGTGCCCCATGACTCCAGGCCCCCCCACTGGGCCTTATGTCCTGGGCCACATCACATGTAGAAGCTATTTCATATTCCTCCATGAATTTCTATCCGACCTTCTGTCCCAAGGGGCTCAAAGAAGTACATGCTGCTCTCTCTGCCCTTCCACCATTTGGTCCTCACAAGAATCCTGAACCCAGCTCTAAACTTCCATCACAACAGCACAGGACCCATTAATTTCCCACAGAAGCCCAAGTAGAGGCTCAAACATGCCCCTTGGGGCTGGAGAGGCAGAAACAAGACATTGAGGAGCAAACGATTGCTTTTCCTTTCTAAATATAATTGGAATTTCCACTTGTCCGAATTCTGCAGCTCTAGTTCTCCAGTCCAAAGTAAAGAAAAGCCCAAGATCCAGATTTCCCTCTAGGAAGAATACCAGTTGCAGCAGACCATTGGCCAAGCAGGTCCCTGGCCAGACGAGGCAGAAGCCAAGGGGTCTTCCAACGGGAGGGACGTCCCGACCAACGTCGCCCCCACGGCCTGGCCGCCTCAGTCTCTCACGTCTCTCTCCTCCTCCTCCTCCTCCCTAGGCTTTTTGGGGAGACCAAAGACAGAAGAAACGGGGGAGGAGGGCATATCTGGGAGGCCCCGCGTGGATGAAGTCCACAGAAGCCCTTTTCAACATTCCAGGGAGGGGGTGGCATGCTCAAAGCCCCCGCTCTTTTTTGCATCCACCTGAACCGGCTAGGGGTCTCGCGCTGGTTCCTTAAACACTCCACGCACCTGAACGAGGGAGGGAGCGGTTACACGGGGGAATGGGTTCAAGGCATTCGGTCAACAGAACCGGGCCGTACTCAACGCCAGAAGCCTTTCCCCCACGGAAGAGAAGGCGGCTGTCCAGTGGCCCCCCCCGCCCTTTCAACGATTGATTTTTTCCCCCAGAGAAGCCTCTGGATTTCAGAAATGGCAAGAAAAACTCTCTCACCTCAGAATCTCTTTCCTTGTGAAAAACGTCGCATCCTGCAACAGCAGAAAAAGAGGCGATCAAACGAAGGGAGAATACGCTCTCCCTCACGGGGGAGTTTCTCATCCTCGCCCCCTTCTATTGCCTCTACTCACCCCAGGAAGGTCCAGGGGCCGCGAATAGAGAGCGGGGAGAAGGCAGGGCCGTCCTCCCGGACTCCAGCGCCGCTGCACAATCATGGCCGCCCCCCTCGTCCTCCCCCGGAAAGGACCCCTCTCCTCACACCCACCACCCGCAGCGCCAGCGGTTCTTCCACGTTCCGGAGTGGGGCGGGGCGGCGGCGGAGCTTCGTCTTCCCTGCGCGGAAGCGAAGGTTCAGAAGAGCACGCCAAGGCGCAGGTGGCGTCCTCGGAAGGGACGCGGGCAGGCGGGAACGGCTACCTGATACGCGTCCAGCTGCTCCGGCGTGAAGGTGGTCTGCTTGTTCCCCATCTCCCAGCCCCGGCGGACCTCGTCCCATGGCTCCCGCCGCGGCCGCGGAGGCTGAAGGAGGACGAGCAGCGGAGCCGGCACCGCGCCCACAACGGAGCTCTCCAGGGCGGGAGAGGATCAGGTGTCCGCCGCTAGTCTCGCTCCATGGGGCCCGGCTGGAGGAGAGGGGCCGCACCACACCAGCAAATCTTTCTTCGTTTTGGAGCCTCCGGTGCGCCTTCTCCGGCATCGCCGCGCCCCGGCAGGTCCGGGGGATTCAGCGGAGGCTACCGGAGAGCTTGCCCCCGCTGCCGCCGCCCACAGAGATCCAGGACTGCGCGTGGACCAGCTGGGGAAGGGCGTCCGAGCTTCAACTCGCAGCCAGAAGGCACCCCCGCTACCCTCAGCATTGCCCGGGGCGGGGCGAAAAACACCCTGGTTGTGAAGAGCAGCAGGCGCCGCTCCCTCTTGCTCTCCCCCGGGGACCCCGCAGTGCCCCAAAGGGCGCAGGAGCTGCAAGATCCGCGCTCAGGAGAAGCGGCGGCGGCGGCCTTTGCAGGAGTCATTGCAATAGTGACAGGCCCCCCCACACACACCGCGAGGGTAGGGGGTCGTGTGAATGTATCCCCACGGGAGGGATGCGAAGGCGGTGAAAATATGGAACAGGGAACTAGTGGCAGCCGGTGGCCACAGTGGACTTCTCCTTGGGATAAGAGGAAGGAAGGAAGGAAAAGCCATCGCCGCTGACTACTGTCGGACCGGAGAGGCCTCCTTGGGACGGTCTTTGTCCTTCCTTAGCTGGTCAGAGCTTTGCTTGGACATGTTGGAAATCTCAACATTCTCTCCCCCCCCATCTTGTTGTTAGAACAGATGGGCAATAGCCAGATAGGGCCTCCCTTTCTGTTGCATGCCAGATCTTCTCCATTTGCCTTTCTCTGTCTTTTATTGCATGATCATAAATACCTTTGGTGCTCAGATCATGTGACCCAGGACAGTTGCTTGGGTCATCGGTCTTATAAAAGTTAAGGCCCCTCTCTCTCTCTCTCTCTGTTTGTTCTCAATGGCTGCTTTCCCTGAACTCTTCGCATGCTCCTAGTTTGAGTCCCATCAAGGAGGATGGTGAGTTAAACTGAAGAATCTCCTATTCACTAGATTAGACAGGTAGCAGGGTCTCTCAATACAGATGTAAATGAAGAGTCATTAGTAAAGTATTTAGTCTTTTATTCAAAGCTACCTGCGTCTGTGTTTATTCCAAGTACCGGTTTGAAGCCACAAGTCATTAGATAAAACTTCTACCACTTCTCTGTGTGACTTTGCTAAATGAAGATTGGATCCTGACAGTTTCAGTCTCATTTTTCCCACAGGACATCGGGTCCAGGAGGAGCCCTCGGGCGGTGGCCCTCCCTGTGGAGAATGGGAGGTGGATGGGACTCGGTGGGGACGAAGCAACAGAATCTGAAGTGAGGTTTTCAGAGATTTGGGTATCAGTGAAGAGGAAATCCCTCTTCACAGCGTCCCTCTCTATATCCCCCCATCCTTCCACCACCTCACGCTTCTGTGGGTGAGACACTCCAAGTCTACTGTGCCCTTCCACACACATAATTGATGTCTGCCCAGGAAAGGACTGAGGATTCCTCAGCGCTATAAGTTCCGTTGGATGTGTGCTGAGGTGGGAACCATATTTGAGGAGAATGACCTCTGACACCCTGTGTGACGTTTTTGGGGGGATTCCAGGCTGGCCTAAATATCTTAAAAGCATCAAGTGCAGTCTGATCTTGGAAGCCAAGCAGTGTCAGTCCTGGCTAATACTTGGATGGAAGACCAGCAAACAAGGGGACATTTTAAAGGAAGGAACTGGCAAACCTCCCTCTGAGAATTCCTTGCCTATGAAAGCCTAATGGAATTCATGGGGTCACCATAAGTTGACAAGTGACTTGAAGGTACATAACATCCACACCTAAGCTAAACAAGCAGCTGTGCATCTGTGTGTGTGCTGTTTATTGCTTTGACTTTGGCATTCAGAGCATGACTTGAGAGCCATTGGACGCTCAAATCAGGAGTCAGAGTGACCACTAGTTTGAGGAAGGCCACTGCTTCAAGAGGCAGAGACCAAGGTCAATGGCAGGAGCAGCCCACTGTCCTTCCTCCTGAAGGCATAACAGTTGCCTGCTGCTATGACTTTCCTTTCCATGGCACCCCCCCACTCCCTTTGTGGTTGTGTTACCACTGTGAACTGGCTTGGCCTTTGGTAACCTTTAGATATCATTTTGATATCGCAATTCGGCCCTGTTTTGCCACCAGCCAAGTGTTTGTGAGGCCACCGAACAAGCACGACGCTAGGCATGGCTATTAAATGCTGAATCATTTGTGTTTACACCTAAGCAAGCCAGAAACTGCCAGATCTGCTTTAGGAGACCTCCCAAAACAAACACCTTCATTACAAACGCATGTTAAAACAAAGAGAATTCTGCCCCGAGCGGGCATCCTGGCGAGCTGAGTGCTTAACTGCCAAGCTAGCTGCATCTACATACTGGCCATACTATTGTCAATTTGGACCCTGAATCAATCATGTAAATTCTGACCTTTCGGAGACATTGTCTCCAGCCCAAAACTCATTGTTCTCACCCAAGACCAGACTTGCTCACAGTCATTCTTTCCCTTATAAAAACCCCCAGTTCTGAGAGTTCCTCGGATCTCTCGCTGGACTGCCCATTTGGACTACCTTGCCACCGCTTCATTCTGCGAGCTCCCCTCGGCCGCCACACCGAGTTTCCTTCTCTTCAATTGGACCTCTTCAGGACTACGAGAAAGGTGGTGTATCACCCATTTTCCCCCAAAATCTCTTTTCCATTTCTTAGTTAGCTGTGAGGTTGTGTTTTCTTGTTAACCTGCTTGTTAATAAATATTATTGTTGTTATTTCAACTGCCTGGCTGCTCACTGACCCGACGCTGTATACATTGAGTAAAAGATTCCCGCTAAGTTACCCAGCCTCTCGTTAGCTTAAGAGAGTGCTCGAGTTAATTTCCCCATCTTGTTTGTGTCTGTTTTGGTTACTTGGGTGCCCCTCCCGGGACCCCCAGTTCTCAGGGTAACAGTTGGTGTCTGCCTTTGCCCTTGTGAAGCAAATAATTGCTAAATTCTGAAAACACAACAGTTACAGTAGTCACTACAGAAGAAAGAGCTGAACTTGCAAACCACAACTGACATCTTCTTGGTTAATTCCAACTAGAGTAGACCCATTTGACCAATTGTTGAATGATGAGTTAGTATGTAGGTAAATGCAACTGATTCAGTGGGTCAACTAACAACAGAAATTAGTTCTGTGATTACTTCTCATTTATTTTATTTTGTACAGTTTTATACCCAGAGGATCCTAACATCAGGCACCTGTCTGGGGAGAGCAATAGCAATATAGCAATAGCATTTATTTCTATACCGCCTATCAACTAGTGTTATCTAAGCGGTTTACAATGTATTTTAGCTAATTGCCCCCAACAAGCTGGGTACTCATTTTACCGACCTGCGAAAGGATGGAAGGCTGAGTCAACCTTGGAGCCTGGCAGGATCGAACTCACAACCTTGTGGTTGCAGTACTGGCATTTAACCACTGCGCCACCAGGGCTCCTGAGCATTCTGTGGGCAACAGGTTGCCTGGTAACTTAGGACTTTAAAGGCTAAGGAAGGAGGAGGAAGAGGAGGAGGAGGTGGCGGTGGCATTGTGGACTCAGACATGGATTGCAATTTTCAAAGCACCAGCTTAAGAGGGCCATGTTTACCAGTCCATATAGTAATGGAGATTTCAACTGTCCTGATATTTGTTGGAAGTCAAACTCCACCAAGAATATCAGGCCCAACAAATTTCTCACATGCCTTGGAGACAATTTCATTGTCCAGAAGATGGAGGAGGGAACAAGCAGATCAACCATTTTAGATGTGATCCTAACCAAAAATGATGACCTAGTTAATAGGGGGGAAGTGGCAGGAGGACCCTTAGGTAGAAGTCTCCATGTTCCCCTAGAAGTTATTATACAGCAAAAGGGTAAAAAACAAGTGTAGTCATACAGGCATTGTAGATTGTAGAATAGTAGAATTGTAGAACAGGAGTATTAAAAGAGAAGAGAATTCTCTTGAAAGTGTGATACAGAAGGAACAATTTCAAACAATTCCAATGAAGAAAAAAATGGGAAGTATCCAAAGAAACCAGGATGGGTGTCTAAAGAAGTTTGAATTGAGCTAAGATTTTAAAGGGACATGTAAGTACTGGAAAAGGGAGTAAATCACCACAGAGAAATTCAAATGAATAGCCAGCATGTGTAGGGAGAAAGTCAGAAAACCAAAGCACAGGATGAGCTCAAGCTTGCTAGAGAGGTTAAATACAATAAAAATGATTTTTTTAAAATAATGTCTGTATCAAAAGGAAGAATAAGGTGATGGTAGGGCCTCTGTAGAGAGAAGATGGCAAAATGCTAACAAAGGGCAGAGAATGCTAAATGCCAACTACTAAAGGGGGACAGAGACAAACCTGATCAGGAGGGCTTTAAACTAAGTTATGTGGAGGAGGGTGACTATTCTTGAGGGCCAGATGCACTACATTGAAGGATATTAAAAAGAAGGGGCAGAAGTAATCTCAAATTACTTTGAAAACTCCTAGAGAACAGGAGAATTCCTGGAGAACAGGAGAGGTCCCTGCAGACTGAAGGACGGCAAATATTTTCCCCATCTTCAAAAGGGGAAAAAAGAGGACCCAAACAATTACCACCTAGTCAGCCTGACATCAATACCAGGAAAGATTCTAGAGCAGATCATGAAACAGACAGTCTGAAGGGAATGCCATGATCACTAAAAGTCAACATGGTCTTCTCAAAAACAAGTAATGTCAGACTAATTTGATTTTTTTTATAGAGTTACAAGCTTGGAGGCTGAAGAGAATGTTGTGGATGTAGTTTATCTTGATTTCAGTAAGACCTTTGACAAGGCCCGTCATGACATTCTTGCAAACAAGGTAGTAAAATGTGGGTTAGACAGTGCTACTGTTAAGTGGATTTGTAACTGGTTGACTGACCAAACACAAAGGTTGTTCCTCACTAATGGCTCCTTCTTATCCTGGAACCCTGGTGGAGTGCCACAGGGTTCTGTCCTGGACCCAGTGCTATTCAACATATTTGTCAGTGACTCAGATGAAGGAGTAGAGAGCATGCTCATCAAATTTGTAGATGACACCAAATTAGGAGGGATAGCTAGTACTCCAGAGGACAGGGTCAGAATTCAAAGTGACCTTGACAGATTAGAGAGTTCGACCGAAACTAAAAAAATGAATTTTAACAGGGAGAAATGCAGGGTACTACACTTAAGAAGAAGAAATGAAATGTACAGATATAGGATGGGATTACACCTGGCTTGACAACAGTACATTTGAGAGGGATTTAGGACTCTTGGTAGATCGCAAGCTGAACATGAGGCAGCAGTGTGATGCAGCAGCCAAGAAAGCACAATTCCTGGTTGCATCAATAGGAGTATGGTGTCTAGATCGAGGGGGGTAATGGTACCACTCTATTCTGTTTTCTTAGACCTCATCTGGAATAATACTGTGTTCAGTTGTGGGCACCACATTTCATTAAGGATATTGACAAGTTTGGGTTAGTGGATAGGGGTTAGGGCTAGGATTAGAGTTTAGGGTTAGGTTTAAGTAATTAAGAAAGAAAGGAAAATGTTTGAAGCAGGGGAAGGAAGGAAAAAGGGAGCTATGCCTTTGGGTGGCTTATTAATGCAAAGCCTCAATGCCGCCCTGACTTTCCCTGCAGCCTTTACTGGCACTGGCAGGAATTTGTAAGGAGTTGCACACTGTTTAGTGGTTTACTCCTTGATTAAATTTAGATCCCTCCTTTCTCCAAGGATGGGATTCAAGGAGATTTATAATAATTTCAGAAGGGTAAATTGAACATACTATTAGAAAGAGGTAGGTACTGAAAATGCGACTTCTAATAAAGAATTTTGAAAACCTGTGTCTGTGTTTCTTCTTTGGGTAGTTCTGATAGGAGAGAAACGAAAAGGGATTTTGAGTGTGAGGGAGGGTGGGGGCGCACGCCTAACGTGCTCGGTCTGCCCATGGTACATGCAACAAGGGACTCCTCTGTGGGAGTTTCCAAAGCAGGAATCCTGTGGCCACCCTTCAGGGGTGCCTTGATGTGCCTTTCCATCCTATTGGGGTTGGGATAAATGACCGCTGGGGTACCCTTTAACTTGCCTGTCCGTGACTGGGATCTCAGCCCTCAGCACCCCAAAGACCTAAAACCATATGGAGAGAAACTAGCTCTAGAGCAGGTGCAGAGTGCAAATTAATAAAAGTATCTTTTATGCTGAGATGTGGTGATGCAGTAGCCCTTTATAATTTAGACTTTCTGCTGCAGCCAGAATAAAAAACGGCCGCTGGAGGCTCCCAGTTTTTCTTCCTGCGGGAGGTAAATCCTCCTTGGGCCCAGCAAGACCAGTTAAGGGGACAAAGGTTTGCTGGAGCCACTGGGAGCGGGAGAGGCGTTGCAGGGCCTGAAAGGGGCAAATCCTTCTCCAGCCCTTATAATTGAGTCCTCCTTAACTAGGAAGACTCTGAGAAGCAAGGAGGCTCTTCACGGGTCCAGCTTAGCTTCAAATACCAGTAGTTCTCAACAGAGTATCTTATTATGGCACAATAACTTTTAAAAACGTAATTCATGAGGGGCCACTGGAGGAGTCCATAGGACAGCCCTTCACGGGCTGACTTCAGCTGTCTCCCAAGTTACTTTCTCTGGGAGGCATAGTTTGGCGTCCTCCTTCCTGGGAGTCCCTAGCTACAGATTGTTCTCGTTATTATACTTGACTGTCCCTTGTTTAAAGAACATAATTCGGGGGGGGGGGTTCCCAGCTGCATGGGAGGTTTTGTAATCCAGTCCTCCCTGATCCCTTTATGGGGTCTCAGCCTAGCGTCGGGGAGCCCTCAAGGTCTCCCAGGCCTCGCCAGGGCGGGGCGATCAGGTAGAGGTTTCCCCAGCAACTGGGGTCATAGTAGTACTGAGGTGATGCAGGATTAGAACTGAGTTCCCTGAAAGTACTGAGATAGTCTGAGGGGAACGGCTTCACTGCCATGGAAGCTCTCCCTTGGTGAATGCAGCCCCCCCAGAAGCCTGGATTTCTCTCCATAGGTCTGCCACTGGGTTTCAGTTTGAGAAAGTTCCTCAATCTAGCTGTTTTTCCTTCCAATCCTCCTTTCCATTTTTTTCCTCCAAGACATCTACTTCCAGCTTTGGGAATGGGGGTCTGGAAAGGGGGAAATGCTCTGCTTTCTCTTCTGGGGGCCGCCTCTTGTTCAGCCCCCTTCCCTCCCTTTCTCTGCACAGAGACCCTCCCCTTTGCCCTACGCTGAATGCAGAGGGGCCCTATCGGGAGGGGGTGGTGTGGGTCACGCCAAGGGGAGAGCGGGATAATGGTGCCCTGCAGGTGACAGGCGGAGTTGTGGGGAACCGTGATCTCACTCCCAGTGTTGATTGGGGGACGGGCTCGGCATCGGGGTTTGGGGCAGGCTTTTCCCCCCAGTACGGCCTACCGGACCATGCTTTCCCTTCAGGGGCCCGCCACCCTTCAAGGTGGGGCTCTCTCTGTGGTTGCGGAAACACTGGGGGTCCAGAGTCTGGGGGGGCGGCATTCCCCTCCGGAACTGATCGGAGGTCCTCGATGCAGCCTCGGCCCGGTGTCAGCCGAAACCTGAAGGGGGCAGCCACGTTTGGATTGTGTGTGGATCTCTCGTTGTTCTGCCTGGCAGCGAGCTGGTTGCGGTGCCGGTCTTGCGTGTGAGTGTTGGCATTTGGGGTGTGTGTGTGTGTTTAGAGGACTGTTGCTCAGTTGTTTCAAGCGTCAGGGATTTGGTGCCGCATTTGAGGCAGCAGCGTTAAGGCATGTAGGTCTGTGCAGGAATTGCTGGCCTTGCGATGTTGTGTTGTACTTGGATATCTGTTGTGTGTGTCTGTTGTGGTGTGAAGAATGTAAACTTTAATAAAAGCTAAGCAACCACATAACAACCAGATTAATAATAAGCTTTGTTACCCCGCTCTCCTCCAGGCTCGAGGTGGGGAACGAGAAATGAAAGCACATGCTTAAAATATACTGAAGTACACCAAAAACATAAAACCTTTAAAACACAAACATAAATAAAACCATAAAATTAAAAACACATCAAAATGTGTGTGTGTGTGTGCGCGTGCGTGTGTGTTGTTTGGGTTGTTCCAGGCTGAGGTTGGTGTGCTTGTGAGTCTCGTAGGATTAGCGTTGGGAGTGAGCTCAGGGCCCTGGTTGTCACCTGCAGCTCCCGGCAGAGACGGGACCTAGGCTGCATCGAGGACCCCCTCTCAGGCTACGGCCCCGGGCCTTTCCTCGCCCACGGAGACCCCCCACCCTGAACGGCTGAGAAGCGAGGAGGCCCTTCACCCATCCTGCCTAGCTTTAAATGTCAATGATTCTCGACATTGTATCTTATTATGAATTAATATGCTTTAAAAACATAGTTTTTCTCCCAGGTTAGCATAACATGGCATCCTCCTTTCTGGGAGGCCTCACCTCGAAATAGTTCTCATTCTTAAACGTGTAACTCCTGGGGGGTCCCAGCTGCACGGGAGTTCTGGTAATCCAGTCCTTCCAGATCCCGGAGAGGGGGGCCTTCAAGGTCTCCCTGGTCCTCAGGCCAACCCAAACCTCACCAGAAGACGAGAAGATGATGAGAGGTTTCTCCAGAGGCTGGGATGTTAGTGTCGTTGAGGCAATGCAGAAATCGAACTCAGTTCCTTCAAAATAATTACCTTCTCCCAGGGGAACTGTTTCACTCTTTAAATTCAGGAGCCATTAGTTTAAGAGGCAAAGCTCTGGAGGTCTGTTGGAGAAGCTACAGGCTTGCAGGAGAAATATTCTGAGGAGTAAATGCAAAGTGTACCTACAACACAAGGTTGGGAAGGAGATAATCTTTTGATTGAAAAGCTCGATGTAGGTGAACGAGATTCAAGTAGTCGTGTTTTCAGAAGACAGTAGATAATGTAATGTAAACAAATGTAATGTGTTGCAATGTAACGTAAAGAAAATGTAATTCAAAGGGATGCGATGTAAAGAAAAAAAGTTGGAGTGGGGAAATGCTCCAAAGAGTCTGGGGTGGGGTTGAAATGGGCTTTAAAAGAGAAATTTGGGGAATGTGTTTCTGAAGGGATGATACCAGGACAAAATGTTTATGAAATTCCTGTATGTAAGCACGGGATGTGGGCTGAGAGCAACCGGCTGAGGGAGTGAGGCTGGTGGCTGGGACTTCTGCGAAATGGGCTGTGTTTCTGAGTCGGCCGTAATCGGAAAGACCAGAAGTTAAGCCCCAAAGGTCCTTCTGGCTTTGCAGAGACCCACAGCGTGACCCCATCTGGGATACAGTGTAGAGTTTTCTGCATTTAAAAAGGATGTTGGGGAGAAGGAAAAGCTGGAGGAAAGGGCCACCCGTACGACCACACCGTCCGTCTCTTTTGAGGTTAGGAAAAAGAGAAGGAGGGGGTGACGGGTTAATCCTTAAACCCCCTGATTTTGATCGCTCAAAGTTGAAGCGTGGGAGATAACAGTAAGAACCAAGGCCTCTCCCCACCCCCAGGATTTAGGGATGGTTGCCAGGTTGCGTGCCTTTAAAATGGCCCTGGCTCAGTTCCAGCAGTGGCAGCCACTGAACCCCACGGCTTGGAGGTTCGTCTGTCCTAAAATCAGGAAGAAAGGAAGGAGGCAGCTCTTTATTCGGGTTGCTTATCAAGATAAAACCCCACAGGCTCTTTCTGCAGCACCTCCTGGTTTGCTCCTAAGGAATTCCTTCCTCTTACTCAGAGCTTCTCCCTTGATTCATGAGTCTCTAAGCATGACTAGAGAATTAAAACATATAATTTTGTGTGTGGGAAACCACAGTGTTTGCTCTAGGCTTTCTAATCGCTTAGCACTGTCTTAAAAGATTTCCTCTTGCTTAGTAGAGAAATATTTTTAAGATTGCTGGGGGGGTCCTGCCGTGCAAACGAGGGGGGCCATCTGCTTTTCTGACCCACTGTTCTCTCTCTTTTTCTGTGCCCGAAATGCCGGAGAGCTGACATGTTCTCCGCCTGCCGAGAGAGAATCCTTCACCTGGAGGGTCCGGGAGCCGAGCGCGGTTCTTTCTGCGTGCAGAGTGTTCCTTCAGGTATTCAGGCTTTGGGGTTTCGAAAAGCCAAAGAGGAAATGGTTCTGCCTCTCTCTGGGTGCTTTTCTAAACTTTGCCATGAGATGTTTGTTCTCCTCCATTGGATGGTTGCTCACACTCACCATTTTACACTCTTAGCACTTATTTGAACCAAAGTTTGTCCTTTTCTTCCACTCAGTAAAAGGCAGGAAATGTTAAAAATGGGGAAATATTTCCAGTCCTGTGGAGTTTCAACTCCATGAATGGAGGTTCAAAGAAAGTAGAGAGGGCAGGTTGTGTTGCACCCTCACCTGCCTGTGTTCTCTCTCAGGGTCCAGAGATGCCGGTAGAGGCCAATTGTTTATTATGTTACTGTATTTATTATACTGCTTTCCTCCCAGGAGGTGATTCCAGGAGGTTTACCTATAGAAGCACAGCACAGTTTATAAACTCATAATACAAAAGTTAAGAACGTGCAACAGTTGTGCTTCAAAACAAAATAAAAAATGGTTTGCAAGCCGAGTGGAAATGCAAGAAGATAGACGCACAACACGCTGCCCACTTGTCTGGTGGGCTTTTCTTTCCCCCGAGCTCCAGGGAGCCCCCTTTCCCCCCTCCCCAAAACCCTCCTCGCTCCCCTTCGTGGCTCAGTTGCACAGAGAGAGGTCTCAGCCAGACAGTCGTTCCTTCCTGGGGAAATGTCTGTTAATCTGAACTGTGTTGGAATTGGGGGCCACTTTAACTGAGGCTTTCCTGTTTGTTCTGCAGTAGAGAGATTGGTTGGGAGGGAAGAAGTCTCTTTGCGTTTTTGGGTGGCATCGGCGGTCGCGGCTGCGTAGAACGTCTGCAGAATGACTTTCCTTTCCACTTGCAACGCATTAACGTAGAGAATTCTTGCACGTGCATCCATCCAGAAACCTTTTGCATTAAACTTTTTGAAAACAAAAAACCACATGTGTATTTTCTCCGGGAAATGCTTCCTTCATCCATTTGAACCTGTGTCTTTCCTAAAAAGATAAAAATCACGTCCTCGCGTCCTCATAGCTGGACTATAAGGTGCTGGACGCCCTCTGGCCCTTCCTCTGCCTCTCTCCTGCTTGCTCCAAATCCTGAGACACCAGCGGGGCTTCCTCAGGAGTGAGCAGGAGGTTCCAGAGATTTCTTCTGGGCTCCCAAAAGATGGCCTCTCTTTGAGCAGCCTGGAAAGTTCGGTTTGGGAGGCAAGAGGGGGAAGGGG
>CAOKZL010003390.1:0-99657 GCA_948472985.1 Iguana delicatissima | reverse complement strand
ATCAAACGTCCGTTGGCCCAGCTCACAGCTGGAGCCCCACAGACTTCAAGCGCTTCTCACACAGCCGCCTCGATCTGCGAACCGCGTCCTTCTCCAGCCACCTCTGGAGGAACGTGGGGGAGGGTCTGCAGCAAACTCCAGGCTGGAGTCAGGAACAGCAGCTTCTGTCGAGCCCGAAGCACTGGTCTCATCTGCTGTAGGTACTGGCTCGGGGATAGCTGTGGGGTCGCTGGCAGGCCCCTCCCTTACCTCTGCAGGAGCCCCCTCTCCCTCCCAGGGATCCACCCCCACCTCCGGCTGGGGGTCCCAGTCTAAGTCCGAGTCCCCGTCTGAGTCGGCAGCATGCTCAGCCTGGCTCATGACATCATGCTCAGCCTGGCTCACAACAAAATGTTTCCCAGAAGAAAGATACTGTACTGGATAGAATTCCTTCGAGATATCCATCTCCATATCAACATTCTGTTCGCTCCCCTTTGTTATTGGACTTGGACTCTTCAAGTCATCCCACGGTACTGACAAAGGGAAATTGAACTTTGTAAGCAATCTGGATAGAATCTCTCCTACAGATGATATGCGAGTCTTCTCGGATTTGTTGTTGAGAATGTCTAGATCCTTAAATTTACAAACTGAATGTGAGAAAACATGATTTGAGAGATCCAATTTCCCAAGAACTAAAAAACAGAGCTCCTGTATCTACAGTAATTGCGCCTCTTCTATACTTACTTCATACTATCAAAAGGTCTTGGAATACACCATTCTCAATACCAGCGATTTCTAAATCTCTGTACTGTCTAATGGAAAATGATCAAGAATGGGTAGTTCAGCATCCAAAACCAAGTTCTGTTGTAGTGGGTGCTGCACAATCAAGGCAATCCCAGAGACTTTATGTAACACCGGCAGACAGGGAAGGCAAAAAGCTAGATAGTTTGGGGGAAAAAATCCTACTCTAATGCGGCTTTACTGTTTAAGATCTCTAATTATGCAGCCTGTATGAGTGCTTATCAACATTTTTTGTGAAGTAGAATCAAAACTTACATAGATATGCTCCCAGAAGCGGAAAGGAAGAATGTGTTGGCATTGTATAGAGAAGCTTACAGATTGTCTTCTCAGAGGATCACTACTGCAAAACACATAACAGATTGCAGCAGTAAAGCAATAGCAGGAGCTATAGTGTTGAGGCATAATGTGTGGCTCAGATCTTCAGGTCTGTCTAATCAGACAAAATGCATGATGGAAGACCTACCCTTTGATTCAGATGGATTGTTTAATGCCTCAACTAGAGCATGTGCAGAAGATATGCAGTACAGCAAAAAAGTATGGTTTCTCTACAACTGTGTTTTCATCAAGGTATCGATATCAAAGATACCAACCTTTTCTGAGGAGAACTGTGAGTCTGACACCATCTCCGCAGCAAAGACAAACTACTCCGCAACAACAACAGTCCTTGAGGAGGCTTTCTTCTACAAAATATAAGCAGTCTCTGTATGAAAAATGATAGTAGGAACAAGCCAAATTTAGGGTTTGCCTGTCAATGGGATGATACCCTTTCAGAAGATTTTACTCTACAGTCTGTACCTATCTTAACAGAAAACATCACTCTTATAACATCATTGGCGGGCATCGACATCAAGCAAGGTACCAAGACAATATCAACTTTTTTTGGAGACAGACTAAAAGACTTCAAATACGTATGGTCAACAATAACAATGGACTCCTGGGTTCTGGACATAATAAGCAGAAGTTATAGAATTCCATCGATTGCACCAGTAGGATCGATTCGACATACTCCTGCATCTCCAGAGCTGGTGGAAGAGATCACAAAATTACTTCAAAAGGGGGCCATAGAAGAGATTACCTATGTTCAACTGAAGAGAAGTTATTCTTCAAGGTACTTTTTGGTGTTGAAATACCAGATAATAATACCAACAACAAAAGAAAAAATACATCAATCTAAACTAATAAACAATTAATTATGCACACTAAAAGATTTGTTCCTGTCCCTATTGCAAACGAGCTGTAATCCTACGGAAACACTAATCCAACAAATCACAAATTATCACTAAATTTAATATTTGTTGCCTGAATTTAATTCTATAATGAAAAGTAATCATCTTCTTCCTTCCCAAAGTTGTTATAGCTTTCCACATGAACCAAGATATACTTCCTGGCTTCATGCGGCATCCAACTCAGACCTAGGACTCAATCTTTGCTGTCTTAATGTCTGTTGTGCTCTGGCCTTTTATGTACAATGCACTGCTGCATTCAGAAATTCCCAAAGACATTTCTTTGCTACTTCACTGTCAAGAAAGGACTACCAGTGTCATCTCAACTTGCTTATGAACTGACAGGCAAGCAGCCTCCTGCACAACTGAGAAACCATGCTACCAGGGCCCTGGTTGCTTCTATAGCCTTTCAGCAAGGAGTGCAACTGCATGGGGTCCACAGAGTGGCTGCCTGGTCACAACCTTCAACCTTAATCTCTCATAAAAGCCTGGACAATAGAGTGTCCTGTGCAGGCAGCCCACCAAGGCCTCCATCTGTATAATCAGGCTGTTATCAGGAGCTAGCAGGCAAAGTTTGTCTTGGTCAATCTGAGTTCTTAGGAAGTTTAGAAAAACCAAGTCTAAATTTACTGTGAGTCCAGAGAGAGGGTGTCCAAGTGCAGAATCCATAGTCCAGGTGAAAGTCAAAGGTTTGAGGGACAAGCAAGGAATAGAGGAGCCAATGGGGCAGTTACCACTGATGCAATCAGTAGGCTCCAACAGCTTCCTTCCATTCTGACCTTGTTATATAATCTCAGCGACCTACTCAGCTGTGGCCTAATCAGCAAGTCCTTTTTATATAAATGCTGCCAGAATCCTGGGCTCTCCTTTCCACTGTTCTTCTCATGTCTCTAGAGTATGGCTGTGGGAAGGGTCCTGTCTGAGTCCTGGGACAGGGGCATGACACAGAGATGATGTTCTCCTCAGTTGCATGACAGTCCCACCTCCTGTGGTTAGTAGCTCACTTTTGTGTGAATCACAGAGACTACAAAGCAGAGGAACAGGTTGCTTACCTGTAACTGATTCTTTGAGTGGTCATCTGTGAACTCACACAATCCCACCCTACCTCCCCTCTTTGTGTCCTGCTGTCTTTTTTGGTCCTTTGGCTGCTTCCTCTTGATGGCCATGAAACTGAGGGTTTTGGCAGGAAGGTGGCTTATATAGCCTTAAGGGACAGAGCAGGGTTCCCACCAAAACACTTTTCTCCAAGCTCTGGAAGGTTCCAAATGTTGCACTATGCAGGGGCAGATGGCCCCATTTGTGTGAGTTCACAGATGACCACTTGAAGAATAACAGTTCTTGTTGCCTTTTGGAAAGCGTATTTTCCTCATTAAAAAACTATAATTAAAGATCTGACTATGCTGAGTAAACATGGGATTAAGATATAGCAGATAGGCCTGTTTGTGCTGGGGGCTAGTTGTTGCTCTAATTCCAGGTTGAACATCCTCGCTTTAAAGCAAAGAATTTTGCAGTTCTGTTAAGAGAAGCATATAAATCCATGAAGGCAGGCACACTAGTCAGGTAAGTACCGTGGTTGAGTGGAGATTTGAACCAAAGTCCAATTTTAATCTACCATTCTACTCATAGCATTGTCATTATTTCTTTGAGGCAAATGCAGAATAAAAAGAATTGTGCAGCAAAAGACAAGAAATGTAAATGGTGGACATTCCTACAGCTTTTTTGCTACATACTATACTAGAAATACAACCATGAAAAAAAAAATCAACCCGTTTAAATTAAGTCCTATTTACTGATGTTCTGTCTTGATTTTATAACATGTAGCAGAGTTCACAAGAATCCACCATGAAAGAATGGGAGAAAAATGCCTTCTCATTAAAATATGTCCTTGTAGCTTTGTTCATGGAAATTCCCCCTTCTGTAGTGAAAGGTTTATTGCTTCCATCTCCCATAAAGAGGCAAGTTTCATTTATGAGAATGTTTACATTTAATTTGCTTTAGTATGCAAGAAATTGTAGAAATTACAGAGTTCAGGACTATGGGTGAAAAGATTAGTAATTATGAATGCATTGCTGTGCAACTCAGCTCTGCAGCCCAATATTCATAAAGAAGTATTTTCAAGGATTACTTTGACACACAGTTTCCAAGTAATTATTCTCAGGAGACGAAGACTTTTGTTAACTCAAAAGGCAGTTGTTCTTGAAATTCATTCCTGTGGATTTGTTTTTGTAATATCATGTCACTAGACATATGGCTGTTCAAATGGTAGGATCAATTTAATATTTTGATTATGCTCTCAGTAGCAGACTTTGATGTCAGCCTGGGATTTCATATTCTTTATGTAAAAATAAATTTCAAAAGGAACTTAAAATAATAAAGTAGTGAAGGGAGACCCTGAGCCTGACCTGTTTTCCACCCACCAAAAATCTGTATTTCCTTACGTAGAAAATATTAAAGATAATCCATACTCTGGTGAACTCCCTTGCACAATGCCACTATGCTATTTTTTTTAAAAAATTCAGATTAGGAACATATTTAATAATGTCTAATAACCTTAAATATTCATTAAGCAAACACTAGGAAACTAAAGATACAGTAAAAGACATCAGAGCAACCCCAAGAAAGATTTTTTTGGAAGATATGTATCTCATTTTGACATCTACAGAGCATGTGCATTTCAAAGCACTGTAATTAAAAGCATTTGCCTTCTGTTACTCCATGCATACATAATTCCATGTGGAATCTGAGCTCTGTCCCAGGACCTGCATTTCTAAAATTCTCCACTTGGTTTTCTCTTTAAAAAGGCCTTTGTGATTGGTTAACCAGGCTGCGTTGTTTGGGAAGTAGACAGGAATATGCGTGTCCATAAATTCCAAATGTAATTTTAAAATGGCAGCTCTCAGGACAAGTCAAACATACTACTGTACAAGTAAGGTGAAGATTTGGTAAGATTCCAAGATCACTTATAATAAGAAAATCAAAATAATAAGAAAAAATTTCCTTACCAGTCATCAACGGTCAAAGATTCCATTTATGAAGTGTGGTGAGCAAGTATCTTCCCCTCACATTTATAAGACTACAAAAAGTTATTCCTTGGTTCAACTCTCATTTGTGAATATATGTAATGAGGAGCAGATTTAAATATACTCAGGCGTTGACCTTCAAACCTTTTTGTGTCCCTCTGTTTGCTTCCTTGAAATGGTAATTCTCCTCAGAAACATGCTGTTTCTACAAGTTTGTCAGAACCTATCAGACCACATGACAAACACTTTGGAACAGATTTCAGCTATTATGATATGGCCAAAAGGGATATTACAGTCCCCTTTTTGCTAGTAATATCTTCAATTGGTCCAGTGTGAGTACCATTCCAAGAAGAATTCCAAGAGATATCATTCCATGCTTGCTAATTGTGGAGTACTAATAACCTTCATGCATAGTGAAATCTTAGACATTATTTGATGACCTCATGACTGTGGCAGCAACTGCACTGATAAGGGCTATAGTCAGGGCAAGAGATAGAGGAAACGCACCTACAAAACAATAATAGTATTTCTTTCGGAGGTTTCCTTGTTTGCTCGATGTTCCATGATTTAATTGTAAGGTAACAAAGTGCCAGGTAGTTTTATTAGCTTTAATCATCTCATCCCAGAAAAGCAATCAATAAATGTTCTTTTTTGTTGGTAAGGGGAGTTAGAGCTAACTGGTAGATGTCCCCAAAACTTCCTTTCATCTTTGCAATGAGATCTGTGTACACTACTTTAATAAGCAATAACAACAGTTTGGAATCAGTTATTAAATTCCTCTGGTTTTCAACCAAGCTCAGGATCAGCCATGTAAATTGCTGGCCTGTTAGAAGCATTAAAAGGTTGGTCACTGCACATGTAATATTCTGTATTATAGGACTCCCTTCACAAATTATACATTTAAAAAAATGTAGCATATACATAATATGTTTCCATATTAAGGTGTGATATGGATGTTTATATTTAGTTCACCATCTGTATACTGTATACAGTAAGGAACTGTGATCAACCACATCTCCTGATAATCATTCATCCATTGTGGAATTGGGGTAGGTATGTTTCCTAAAAAAAATTGATACCATATACAGTTTATTTCGTATAAAGTGTCTCTTAATTTGAACTTTTCTCTTAGATATGTACAGTATAAGGTAGATAGCCCAGTGCCTGGGTTTCATTTCTTTGTCATGTTTGAGGAGAATGAGGAAATAACTGAAACTATGAAGATAGAGAGGCTGGATAAGATTGAATGAGTTCTCACTGATAACCAGATATAAGGAGTAGACAAAGTAAAAAAAATAAACTACAGTGATAAAGCCAAAATGTGCCCCTTGCCCATTAGGGTTGTCAACCTTGTCTCCAGTGTCAGAGATTCTGCACAGAGGCATCATGGTCACAGGCCCAGTTTCTACAAATTTACATGGCCATCATAATGATAAGCTAATTACTATTGTTATGTAAACAAGAATGATATACCCTTTTTTGTTTTGTTTTTTTAAAGAATAGATTGATAAGATAAATTTTCTGTGAAAACATGGTGACTTGGTTTTTTAAGAAGTGGTGATATTGTAGAAGTAGGTCATTCAAGAGGGATTGGCAAGGCATTCTTCACTGGTGTTATGGGGTTTAACTTCCTTATGTGAGCAAAGGGAGCACTTCGAATTTAAATGGAAACCACTTAAGTATTTCTTAATTTTGCATTTTTATGCCTTTGATTGGCAGCTTATTTTAATGTGAATAGTCAATGGGATTTTGTCTTACTAAGTTTGCTTTTATGTATATGTACATCTTGTCATCCACTTAACCCCTAAGTCCTTCCTAGATCTAATGGTCAAGAGCAGGAAGCTATTAAGCACAGACGTAAAGCATGATGTTACAGGCTATGTGCTTATTTGGTTATGAACTTTGAGACCTGGAAATGCAAACAGTGTCTTTATAGGGCATAAAATATAAACCAGATATCTCTGAGTGATAGGGAATATGTCACTGAGTATAAACAAGGTATATGGCATCTGTTGGCTCATTGGACAAGATCTGTCAGTTGATTGTGCCAGGAAGGATATAAAACAAACTGAGAGGAATCAGTAGCCAACTGAATATGTGCCTCTTGGAGGCTGCCTGAGCCAACAACATTTGTTTCTGCTTGATAAAGACCAAAAATGCTGGTAAGAGAAGAGAAAATGTCTGTCTCAACTAGGCTGTACCCTTTCTCTCCCTCACTCTCTCTCTCTTTCTCTCTGTTCGCATTCTGCCAAATACAGAAGGTTTTTTTAAAAGTTTTATTAAAATCTTTCAAAATATATACAAACAAAACAAAACAAAAAACGAACAAATTACAATAAATACACAAGAAAAGAGTATAGAAAAAGAGAATACTAAATACAAAGTGATAACTAAAGACAATAAGAATGCTAGGAAAGAAAGGAAATATAAATTGGTTTCCAGTGTTCCTAATGCAGATAATTCTATTTAAAAAAAAAGCTTCTCTAATTACAAATACAATTCAAATACTTCAAATGATGTGTTTTGGAAAAATACTAATTGTCGAAACCTGTCAACATACTGTACTCTTTTTCAAGTCTTCCAGTTGAAAATGGAGGAGAGATGAAAGGTAAGTTAGGGAATTCTCCCTGAAACCAGCTACCTGTCATGATAGGAACAGGTCTGCTGTATTGACAGACCAGTTTAAAAACTGTCTTGGGAGCAGGATACCTAAAGGATCTCACATATGCCCATAATTGCATGATCCAGGCCCAGCAAGGGGCTCAATTCCCTAATGAACCAGATGGATCGGAGGCAACCCCAAGTTACCATCCTCCACCTCTTCAGTGTTGCTGCTTTTAGCAGCTCATTCTCTATCCTTCAACTTCTTAAATATCCTTAATTAAGATTCAAGCAAAGATACTCCACAGTGGTGGGCTGACTTAACTTGGACAGTACAGATTTACAAATCAACAAGTGAGTGTCTTATTTACAATTCCGAGTGGAAGCAATCATGGGGTAAATGGCAGAGGGTAAAATAAGTTTTTTCTTAAAGAGACAGTGCTTAATACTACTAATCAAAAGAAAATAAACACTCTTCATGAGAATCTGATATGGCTGAAGGTCATCACAATAAAGAAACAAAAAACAGGAAGTGAGATAGGATTGATGGGCAGAGAACCATATTCATCCATCAATTCTGCTTCAGGGTCATTCAGATATAGATTGAATAAGGTAGGTGCAAGGATACGTCCCTGTTTCGCCCTCCTCAGCATAGGTATGAGTTCAGAGAGGTTCCTGAGGACCGTTTCTAACACGTAATTGGCTGTTATTATAAAGCGCCTTAATTAAGGTGAGGAGTCTGGTGTCTATCAATAAAGACTCCAGTTTATCCCATGACTTATGCCTAAAGACAGAATCCAATACAGCCTTTAGAGCCATAAATGCTACAGAGAGCTTACCCTACATAGGTCTTGAGTACATCTCTGCAAGATGGACTAACACTAAACAGGGATAATTTATAGAATGGTTTTCTCTAAAGGCTTTTTGAGCCTCAGAAAGAATATTATTCTACTCTAGAAAGAAGATTAAATTGGAAGAAAAAGAAAGAAAGAAAGAAAGAAAGAAAAGAAAGAAAGAAAGAAAAAGAGTGTAGAATTTACCAACTATGGACAGCAAACTTATCTATCTGTAGTTCCCGCGATCTTTGACTTGGCCTTTTTTATAGATGGGAACTACAGTTGCTTGATTCAAGTCATTTGGGATCATTGCAGATTTGTTTATCTGTGTAAATAAGGCCACTAACAAAGGTACTCACCAGTGGCTCTTGGTTTTAATTAATGCAGCTGGGATATTATCAATTCCAGGAGCCTCCATTTTTGAGATGGGAAATGAATTCAATAACTTCATCAATAGATACAGTTTCCCAGGGTGGGGCTATTTGTAGCTGTTTATCAGTAGTCTTATCAGAAGAAAATTAGAGAGTCAATGCCGTCAGAAAAAATCCCCCTGAACTGGTTTTCCCACGTTGCAGCTGGGATATCACAGCTGGGGACTTGAACTTGGGGGCATAAAGCTCCAGATACAAGCTCCTAGAAGGATTTTGAGTTGTTATTAAGAGATGCATTTAGCAATAAAAACTAGAATCATGATTAAATTGCATCTTTTTATGAAAAGGGACTTATCCTCCTTCATTAGTTGAGAGTATGCCAGTAAGGCGCTGTTTGAGTTTACCTTGCTACACTTGAGGGCAGATCTAACAGAGTTTTTCTTTAATAATATTTTTATTAATTTTCTTCTCTTTGTAAAGTTCTGAGTAATATTTTGCAAAAGTTCTTTTTATTTTTTCACAATCTGTATATGTTTCTTCCACAGCTGTCGTTTTTGTAATTAAAGATTTTTTTTAAAAAAAATTGAAATCTTAGTACTAACCTTTTTCTGGGTTTGTTTCCCCATTCAAAATGTTTTTGCTTAATATATAACAATTTTTTACTTGTTTCTGCAGCCAAATCAATTCTGAGTTGTTTCTGGAAGACCAATATTTCTCTCTGTATATCTTTATTCAACGAGCTGTCCTTTAGTTCTATTTCTTTAGACTTAATCTAATCATTAATCTTCTGTATTTTTGTCCACTTTTCTTATTTAATTCAGCTTTTTGCTGCATAAAGAACCCCTATATCACTGCCTTACTAGTGTCCCAAATACTATCAATATCAGTTCCACTGTGTACATTTTCCGGAAAATTTTCCAGAAAATATAATGACTAAGTCTTTTTTGCTTTAGATACAGTATTCTGCTTCTGTAGTAATCTGTCATTTAATCCCCATCTGAAGTCTTGTTTTTTTCTTTAAGTACAATAAAATAGCATTGCAGTCTGATAGGTTCCTTGGATGCATTTTCATTTTAATCACATTTCTATTTAGTGTCTTGGAAATCAAGAACATATCTAGCCTTGATAGAAATACATGCCTGTCAAAGAAGAAAGTATATTCTTTGGCAGTTCTGTATAAATGGCGCCAGACATCTGTCAATACAAGGGTTTTCATCAGGATTTGGGGAGTTTCCTTTGTCCTTTCTTTGTCTTTTCTGATTTTCAGTCTAGAGCTGGATCAATCACTATTTCAAGTCTTCTAGTAATATGACTTTCTCATAGTTATATTCTGCTATTTTTATTGTCAGATCTGTATAAAATGTGTCCTTATTTTCATGTGGTCTGTAAACTCCAACTAACAGGGTCTTTAGATGTTATCTCAATTCTTATGTAATGGCCATGCTTATCCTTAAAGATTTCTTTTGCTTCAATTTTTTGATTAACATAAATGATGATCCCTTTCTTTTTCTTCTCAGGTACTGATATATATTCTTTCCCAAGCTTTTTTTTCTTTATCAGTTTTATTTTTTCTTTTGGTTTCTTGAAGGTAAACAATAACATATCCTCCTCCCCTAGATAATGATTTCTTTGTCTTTTTTGTGGATGGTTTATTCCTTTTATATTCCATGATAATATTTTCAAATCTATCTTTTATTCCAATTCCTTTTCTCCTAATCTTTCTGATTCCTTCTCTTCTTTATGTGAGGTTCTTTCCTCTTCCTCTTGTCTTCTGTTGACTTCCATTTCTTCTAACTCCTTTGCTTCTCATTCTTCCTCTCCTGTTTTGTGTCCTATTTCTTCTGCCTCTTATTTTGATTGTCTTCACTGGTGCTTCTCAGTGTCTCTGTCTTTTCTATTTTTTAAAATCAGCCTTCAAACTCTTTCTCAATTTTTTCCCCAAAAATCCCTTGTTTCTTGTGTGAAATGCAAACTATAAGTTTTATCTCTAAAAGACAATATTAATCCTTCCGATTTTCCCCATCTATATGAGATTCCTTTTCTTCTCAACTGAACAGTTAAAAATTAAATTCAATTGTTCCAAGGATATCCTTATAAATCTTTTTTTTTTCCATTTCCCAATTCAGAACTATTTGCATTAGATTATAATGTACCTTGGTTGTTGTTTTTTTCCCTTAAAAAATAAACCGCAATATCTCTTGGCAGGTTTCTTTCCTTAGCAAGTGGCAAAGAAATTCTGAAGATTTTATCAACCTCCTATTCAAAGTGCTCTCTGGCTTTATTCAAGAATTCTGCAAAGCCAGTATTAAAATTCTGTAGAGATTTTCATTTCTTCATTCCCTTAAATCTCAGATTTTTAGACAGTTTCTCTTAGTTTCAGGTTTATTAAGGCTTTCTCATCTATATCAGCCTCATGTTCTAAAAGCTTAGTGTCCACTTTATCTTCTACTTTCTTCACGTACTCATCCAAAACATTTGCTCTGTTGACTGTGCCTTTTAAATCATCAGATATTTTTTCCATTGATTTCTTAATCTCTTTTAGTTCAGTCTTGATGTCTTGTTTTATCTCTGGTTCCATTTCCTTCATATCTTGCCATATTTCAGCCTTCATTTTTTAAAATTTCATTTATTATTGAGCTTTGATCAGTGAACCTTGATTCCTCCAATGATGGTCTTCTGTCTGCTTGTGCTGCCATTTGTGCAGTTGCTTTTCTTGTTCCAATAGGCATATTCATCTGAGGCTTAATATTGTCACTAGAAAACCTCTTTGGTGCCTGTACACCTTCGTCTATCTTCTTTTCTTTCTGCCTCCTTTTTTCCTTTTTTCAGTTATATAAATAAATTTAAATATCTGTGTTTTAGATACAATTGTAATAAATTAAGAAATTATGACTTTTTTATATATTAAACACCAATATAATTTAATAATGTTATCTTCCTCTTTTTTCTTCTCCCATCTTCCCCTCCTTTTTAATTCACTTAGCTTTATTCCCAGTAAGCCCCTTCTGACATCTTATAACACAATAGTTACTAACAATTTATCTGTTGTTATTTGTTTAACACTTTCTTAGCCCTTCTTCAAAATAAAAAGACTAAATTTACTTTCCTTGCAATTCCCCTTAGCTACAAAGTTCTCATAGTTCTCATTACTTAACAAATTATAATATATGTCACTCTTCTATACACTATATACTATTATGTAATATTATATATTATTAAACCAAAGATCCTTTTCCCCGTAAGAAAAATGTCTTACAACATTGAATATAAATTAAATTAACATAAATTGATATTAATATATTAATTTAATATGAATATGAATATGAATTTAGTTAATATGAATATAAATTAAATGAAACAATAATTTATTAAATTTAATTCCTTGTAATAATTTACTAACAAATACTAGTAAGTTACTACTTAAATCACTAATAACTTACTGATAATATGTTAACAATAAGAGTCAATTCATTAAAAAATCAGCAAATATAAATTTGATCTATAATAATAGAATACTGTAAGAAATATTGCAATTAATAATAGGAACAGATTCTAATTCTTTTCCCAATAAATATTTAATATGATTATTTTTCTGTTTTTAATCTTTAGAGTGCCTTATACCCCTTATATCTCCCACTTTTTTTTTTAAATTCAGTCTTCTTGATGTCCCATCTTCAAGTTATAGTTCCCAGCCTGATTATGCCAGTCATTCACTGAGCTGGCTTCTCAGGTCAGTCCAGTTGAACAAATTTAACAAGGCTCTTCCTATACTTCACTACACTTCCTATACTTCATGTTCTCAACCAATGCATCAAATCAATGAGAAGCAGAATTTGGAGAAAGAAACCTCAGTGAGGCTACTCCTTTGAAGATGAAAGAGGTAGAAAAGATTTGAAAGCAGCAGATGAATGGATTTGGCAATATCAGATTATCCAGGGAATATGTATCTAATGCTCCATTTCAGCTAAGCACAGTAGTTTTATCCTCTTTTGTTGGAATCTCTGTATTCTTCCACTTCTGTGCATATATTAGTCATGGTGTGGTGGTCGTATGTTGTGGTATCTTGCTGTACTTCTTCTCCAGTTGATCTTCTCTAATCCCAACAAAAGCAGTTCTGATTTCAGTTGAACATTAACTTTCAGAATATTATAAACAATAGAATGCATTTGATACATTTTTATTTGATATATTTTTTGGCATTTTTGCACATCCACCTCATTTGATAAAAAGAGACCACTTGTTGTTCACATTTCTAACATGTGTTAGAAACCTTCTTATGCATTTTGACCAATTCCTTTGGTATCAAATATCAATGATACATCATCCTGTAAAAAGTCTCATTAACATTATAACATAATGTAAATGTAATTCCCTCTAATGACATTTTCTCCCATTGTTCCAGCTGTATATTATGACCAACACGTTGTGCCCACTTTATCATACAGTCCTTAACAAACACACTTTCCATCTCTAGTTTTAAAACAAGTTTATATATTTTACCAATCTAATGTTCATCATTTGCACAACCTGTTTCTCAAAATCTGATTTGATCAACTCAAAATATTACAATTTTTATCCATTTTAAACCTTCCTTTTATCTGTCTATAAGAGAACAATTGAAAACTGTAACCTGCTGATATTAATTCTTCAATTTATCTGATTCTATGGTGTTCTTGCTCCAATTCCAGAAGATCTTGATAAGTCACCCATTTTTCTTTTGCTGTTTTCTCCTTCCTATAAAATGCTGCTTCTGATGATACTCACAGGGGCCTTTTGGGAGATAATCTTAGTTTGTATCTATTTCACATTCTTAACATAGCCATTCTGCCAAGTATAATAATGGATACTGTTAGGTATAGTGGTGTAAGTGGATATTAATCCCTTAGATGCTTATGTGTTCACAAATGCCTATTTAGAGATGCATAACTCTTCAATGGAAGAGTGTATTCCTTAGTGGTTAAATGACTGAATGATATTATTTCACTGGGTGATGTTCCTCTATGCTTTTAACAGAAATTTATTGAAGAGATGGTATAAAGGTTCAGTCCTTATGAAAGTATAACAGTTTACCTATGATATACTATAATGTAATAAATATATGATGCTTTACATGCCATGTAACACAATGAAAGCAATGTTCTAGACATTATCATGTCTATTTTTTTCCCTAAGGGGAGTGTGTGTGTTTCTATATCTGTGACTGCATATGATGAATTGCCTAAAAGACTAACAGAGAGCTGCTCTTGCTTCCATAGAAATATCCTGAGATTTCAGTACTTAAGAATGCTTAAGTAGAGTGTTTAATGTTAACTCTGCCTGTCTGGATTTTACTGTTGGTTACAAGTGTTATGCTCAGGCAACCAAAAGATGATAAAAGAAATATCAGGCAGATATAGGTTAACTGACAAATGCTAAAGAACCTTCTGTCTAAGGAGATAGGAATAAGAAACAACATCTGTTTCAGTGGAGTCATTTACTTGGCATTGCCAGCAGCACCCATCAGAACTGCTCTCAAGCTTCTAGCTATAGGCTTACTTGGCATTGCCATGAAGCAGCCATTTTAATTTCTCACAGTACCCCAATCAATGCCATTTTGGAATTTTATGGAAAATTTGTATAGCTATTTTCATTAGGAATTGTCAGTTTCTCACAATGTTGGAGTGATGGGTGCACTGTGAAAATCAACATGGCTGCCCCTTGTGGCTATGTGCCTATAAGTTAGTGAGCAGAATACCACCCAGTATAGGGGAGGGCCCATCACAGGACGTTCTGCTGTGGTTCACCTGAAGTCTACAGCCTGCCCCCATTTTAAGAGTTATTACCTCTCCGATCCCTCCTTTCATTGATCTGACTGGAGTTGTGTGTAACAATCTGGGAAAGCCTGAACCTTGATAGTTTGTGCGCGTGTTGCCAACAGGTGATCTTGCTGCTTCCAGTCCTTCTTTGTATTTTGAACATTTATGCAAGAATTACAGCCTTTTAAAGAAAAAAGATGTTATCTAACTCTTTCACTGCTGCAACTGTCCCAGAATATATAAGCTATTTTAAAATGCCACTATCAATCAGAAACCAGATGCTGCCTCAGCAGGGTGAAAAGTTACTTACTTTGAAAAATGACCCTTGAAGTTAAGACGGAGGCTGATGGAAGAAAGCAGAATCTCAATAATGACAAAAGTTGCTATTATAGCACACTAAGAAAGGATGTGTTCAGTTTTAGCAGTTCACGCAGCTTTTGATTCAACACATGCATATGTTTCTTTAAATTCACTGGTTTTCCTTGGTGCCTCAAGCTTTTAAACTTTTTGTTTTCAAATGATCCCATTCAAAACCATCTGATCTGCTGTGATGATGCATCTGCTCTGGGACTTTTCTGTATTGCATGTTCTGCGTGGGGCATGTTGTAGTGTCTCCACTCTTGTCAGGTTTGTTTGTTTTCTGTAGTGCCTTCCATGGGTAATGGTCTAATACTGTCCACTGGCTGAGTTTTGGAAATCAGACTCTACTGTCAGTTCTCTTTAGATTATTGAACAAGCCACTTTTTTAAAAAAACTCACCAGTTATTCTTCTGGGACATGACTGTTTTTTGACTGGTCACATGCACCTTAGCATCCATTCTGTGTCTGCCCTACATGGCAGCTGTTTTCTGACAGCACCCATGACACTATCTGAACATTTCAAATGCGCCCACTAATCCAAAAAATTTGGAAATCTCTAGCTTAAATCTATTGTGCAGTCATAGCCACTCTCACATCTGTAGAAGGTGCTGACTTAGTTTGTTAGATTATGGAATAATTTTTTCTTTGATCAAAATGTAGTCCTTTGTCCCATCCCCCACAAGCAAGTTGCCAGCTAAGGGAACTGGAAAAAATGGTGTGTTTATTTCTCTACATGAGTTCAGTGGTTCTGTGGTGGCACATGAGGTTCACACACATCATTGATAGCATGTAGCAATGTTGTTTATTGTACATTCTCTGAGATTTATTATTTTGAAATCCAGATCTCGTGGCAACCCCAACATAGTAGGTTAATTCAAGTTTTTTAAGTACTTGATTACTATTGTGTTCTGCCTGCAGACAGGCCCAAGCAAATCTTCAGGGGCGGGTAAGAACCTCCGTGACATCCTAAATAGTACTTCAAGAGGCTGGGAGGATTTTTATTTAGACTGCTCATGTGGGTGCACTGTTTCCCAAAATTAAACCACACTGGACGAAATAGTCTCCAGGGAAGAAGGTGTACATAGAGGAGTAATTTCCTTGTCATTTTTCTAGTTTTAACAGACTATTAGTCTTGAAACACCAACTGTTGTCTTATTTCCTTTGGTTAAAGTCCATCTATTACAGTTAAGTTATTTGGGTCAATAGCTGTTGCTATCAAAGCCCCAGCCATTAATTTATAAGAACCAAAGGTTGTATTTAAATAGCTGTTACATTTTACAGGTTATAGTTCTTTACATGAATAAAACTAATGTATATGGAAGAAGTAGACACATAAATGAGGATAAACTGTGACTATGCATAAGTAGGATAAAATGTTGTAAGTAAACTAATCTTCAGAATGTAGATAGACCATATATTGTGACAATTCTAATGAAGTGGAGAAAGAGATGGAAATAGGCTGTTTTCCCAAGGAAAACTGTTAGTAACATAGCATAATAACATTTGCAAGTCTGTATTTAGTTATCTTTTCTGTTGGCAAATGTTACTTTACTTTTAGCATTACAGAACCCGTATTTTAAAAGCTGTCAATCTTTGTTTTATAAGCTTTTTCCAAGCTGTAAATGGTATGTTCAAAGTCATAATACAAGGGGTTTTTGACTGGTGAGAACTCAATTTTTTTATCAGTCACTACAGCGCAAAGTAAAAGTATAAAATGAATCATAGATATAGATAGAACTAGGGAGCCTTTAAAGAGACCTTGGAGTGGTAGGTAGAGAACCCTGTAAATCTAGCAACTGTGGTCTTATTATGATTTATGATGCTATATAGGTGTTCTGTATCCTTGAAATATCTTTGAATGGTAACTTTATATAGTGAACATGCTTCACTATTCTTTACTCAGCTCTTTGGGAGAAGCTTAGGGATTGTTTAAGCTCTGAATTAAGAGGCATGAACTTGTGTATTGCTCCATTTTAACATAATCTTGACACCTATAACCAAGTGCAATATAAAAAGACTTGCGTTTTAAAAAATTCTGAAAATAAGCTTTCCAAGCTATAGTAAAAAAATGATGTTTTTCTGCCATCTCATTCATATTACATTCGATGGTAGTATATGTAAGGGCTTGGCACCAGCACCAGAAAAAGTGATGAACTTCAAATGTTTTACAAGGGACAGAGATTCACAGGTACCCAACTCTGGCGTTCAGCACACAACATGGTTGAGCAAAGGCTGGGTCCTTTTTCCTCAACCCTAACAGAAGCATCTAACAGCTGCAAAGCCAAGGAGCCATCAGTGTCTCAGGTGTAACATTGCTCTGGATATGTTGTTGGAGCCACTAAAGGGATTAAAGTTGTGACTTACTCCATTGCAACTACATGTTGCGCATGCTGCTCATACTGCTCAGCAGTCATTTTTCCCCATCTCACAATGAAGCCATTGTGGGCAAGGCCTGATGGGTATGCCCTAATTGTGCTTTGCCTAATGCCTCTCATGCCTAGAATTGGCTGATCACACAGTTCCAAAGGTACTTGTACGGTGGGGAAAATGTCAAAGGATTTTTGACTTCACCTAGCTCGATAGCTGCCAGTACTATGAATTTGCCTTCCTAGCTCAAAGGTAAGGCATTTTCTGAAGATAACTATACATGATATGTGCAAACACCTCTGAGTAACTAGCTGTTTCAGTTATCAGAACAGATACATACAGAGGGCCCATGTCAGCTTCTAAGTGCACCATCTGCTCATTTACCTGCCTTATTTGAGACTTAGGGCCTTTCCACACCTTACCTCGATAGCACGATGAACTGGAGCCCTCACGATAATTGCAAATATCACAAGAGGACCAGTAGAGAGCCCCTTGCACTCAGCACACAGTAGGGCATTTGTGAGAGAGCACTGGTCCTCACCCAGTGCCTTGTCCACATATCGGCATCCTGGGCCACACCTAGGTCCTGCCCTGTCCCCAACCCACCACCCCAGATTGGTCGGTGGTTTTTCTTTTTTAAAATTTTTTTCCCGCCTATCGTGCTAACGTTAGCACAATAGATCCTGCCAACAGGTGATCGCAGCAGCCCCAAGGGCAGACTGGTACCAAGGGTCCCCCCCCCCTTACAGGCTGCTCCAGAAAAGGCGGAGACTGGCAGGACAGATTGTAGCTGTGGCCCAGCTGGAGCTGCAGCCTTCTCCACCACCCCCATGACCCGCAACGGAGCCTGACCAGACAGAGCTCCTCGGGACACTAGCCATACAGCTCTATATGAACAACATCACTGCTCTCCGGGCCCGGAGGGCACGACAGCAGCGACGGGGCAGGAGAACCATCCTGGAGGCAGCCACCACCATCTGCACTCGAGCAGCCTCCACCACCACTGCCACTGTAGCAACCGATGGAGAACAACCAGCCGATCCCCATGTTGCCGTGCATACCTGGCTGGGAACCCTCCCACACCCCCAGAGATAGTGGGTCAGGAACCGTGTCTGACGGGACTGGTGGCCCCAGGAAGTGTTGCCGACCTGGGATGACGAAATGTGGCTGTACCACTTCAGAATGACACGGGCCACCCTCTTTGAGATCATGGAATATCTGCGCCCATGCCTACAGCGCACCACCACCATCACGAGGTGCCCATCTCCGTGGAGGAGAGGGTCGCCACTGCAATCTGGTGGCTCACCACTCCCCTAATCTACAGGAGGACCGCCAACACCTTTGGACTCGGCATCTCGACGGTAGCAGAGATCACGGTGGAAGTCTGCCTCGCCATAGAACATGTCCTGCTGGGCACCATTGTCCACCTGCGCAATCACCGCACAGTGAGTCCAGTCCGCAGTAGCAACCGTGCTACAGAAAGCATGGCCGTCTGGCAACTGCCATGTCAGGCACAGCCATGGAGCACGCCTCCCCTTCCCCACAACCGAGGTGGCACGCTGCCATGAGGAATGCTTAACCAGGGCCGGTGGGCAGGTGACGCCAGTCGGGGGCAGCAGTGCCCGTCATCTTGGCAGATGGAGCCTACCCCTTGGGACGGTGGCTCATGAAGCCCTACAGAGGTCAGCTAGACCCCCAAAAGATGGCCTACAACAGAGAATTCAATCACTGCCACAATGTCGTGGAGCATGCCTTTGGTAGGCTGAAGGCCAGATGGGGCTGCTTGTCAGCTCCACTGACCGTCTCTGAGCCTAATTTCCTGCCGGTCGTCGCTGCCTGCGTGGTCCTGCACAACATCTGCAAAACCAAGGGCCACGCACTGCGTCCCAACCTCCCCCACCCGCACCCGTCACCATCCCCCCAAGTGTCTATGTCTACACGGCATACGATCACAGAAGGCTCTGGGAGGGCCAGAGGGTCAGGGATGCCATCGCCAGGATGATCACTGGCTGACCTGCCATCTCCGCCCCCAGCTGCAGCTGCAAAGACACTGTGCCCTCTGCCCCCCATGCTCCCTCAGCCAGCAGGCATGCATGGCCCCCTGAGGGGATCCAGTAACCAAACATGAAAGCACATGTTTTTTGAATGTATTTTGAATGCATCTGCCTTTGTATTTTGAATGCATCTGCCTTTGCCTCTGCGAATAAAATAACACGTGTGTGGACCCTCACTGTCATAAGCACAGCTCCTGGCGTGATCCGTGGTCCCCATCAGCAGAGGGAGGGGGAGGGACATGCCATGGGGAACTCACAGGGCATTAGGAGGGGCAGCTAATGCAAGAGAGACGTGCATGACGGAGGCCACCCTGTCACACCCTCCTTCAGCTGCCAGGCAGGAAGAATACAGACACGGTGGCAGGAATGTGCGTTTATTAGGTAGTCCCCCTGGTTGGTGACAGGCAGGCATCAGAAGGAATTCGTGGCATACAGCGAGTGCCAAATGCAGTACCATGCCTGCATCCAGTGGCAAAGCTCACCAGCAGTGGAGAAACAGGTCCCCACCCGGGCACCAGAAGGTACAGAGCAGACAAGCAGTTAGCGTCCCCTTCCCAGCAGAGATGCCCCCCCTCAGGCCGGGCAAGCCAAATCATAGGCTATAACGCTGTACTCTCCTTTTCACACGTCCTCCTTTCCCAAAAGCAGGCTCCTCTTGAGATGGCCCCTCAGGAGGCAGCTGGCTAGCAGAGGGAACCCCAGCCATCCCTTGTTGCGATGTGGAGGGGACCACAGAGGAGGACATCGGAGTGGCACTACTGCCAGAAGAGCGAGACTTCAAGTTCCGCAGTATGGCTGACATGAGCCTGTTAGTGCTCCGCATCTCCTCCACCACGTAATCTTGGCCCTCTGCATTCCTCTCCATATCCTCCCTGTACGTGTCGACCAGTTGCTGGAGAATGGCATTGGTCTCACTCAGTGCCGTCACCATCCCTCTCTGGTGCACTCTCCGCTCGGCCGCCAACACATCATGCAGCTTCTGTGAGTGCTGCATGATGGCCATGGCGATTGCCTTGCCCCAATGCCCTGTCTGGTCTCTCGCCCAAGCTGCCGTCATCCTCGAACGGGGAGACATCGCTGCAGCGCTGACAGTGGTTCCGCTGCTACTCTCATTCGGAGGTGGCTCTGGAAGGAACACAGAGAAGTTGACAGTCCAGTGAGCAGAGCAATCCCCCCCCCACTGACACCCTATGGGGTCGCTACACATTTCGGGACATGCAGTGCCACAAGGAGGGGACACAGGCCCCTGCAGCACAGGTGCCAGCCCCTATGCTTCTGTGGCCAGCTATGGCAGCATCTCTATGGGACGGATCAGCAGCCCCTGGACTCAGTGTGGAGGTCATTTGTCGTCATGCTTACCAGGGCAATGAAGCCCCAAACCGGTGGCTGTGCCTTCTAACATGGCATCCTTATCATCGGCCAACCCCTCACTGCCCTGGCCGCTGCCATCGCCCTCACTACTACCCACACTGGCTCAACCACTAAGCGGGACATGACTGCAGCTTGCCATGCTGTCCTCGTCTGGCAGAATGTCCCCTGCTCGTGCCGCAGACCCTCTCGAGAGCATGACACCACACACTGTCAAATTGGACGGATGGATGGCGACAGGCCCCCTGGCACACAGTGATGGCTGAGACCAGGTGGCCCTGGCCACCAATGGCCATCCCCAATGGCAGTGTGGCCACGCCTGCAATGCATGCCTGGGGTGGCATGGAGGGGCCTGGCTGTTGAGTACAGGGGGCAAGTGGGCACAGAAGGGGCCTCGGAATCAGTGGGGTGGGCATGGATACGTTGCCATGGAGTGCCATGTTACTGTAGGACACGCGCACACACACAGCCATGTGCAGCGGCAGACCCATCTGGCAGCAGTGCCAGGGTGTGGCACAGTGGCACAGGGACCCACCGGGGGTCACGCTGCAGCAGCGGGTGCCTGGTGTTCACCGCGGCACATGTGAGCCTTACTGCTCCAGGCCAGGCCTCCTGAGTTCAGCCTCCCCTTCGCCTCCCCCTTTCCGCGCCCACTGATGAGCCACTGTGCCATGTTTACCCAGTGCCCGCTCAGTTTACATTCCTTCACTGCAAAGGCTGCCAGATTGGGAGCCACTTATCAGCAGACCAATTCCTGTTCAGATGCCTCCATGTTGTCCTGGACATGCACCTGCATCCAAGGTCTGGGAACTGCCCAGCTCTTGGCACGAAGCCCTCACTTCACGCCGAGAGGAATTTCCCCCGATCAGCCCATTCCCACAGGCAGCCAAGAGCCCAGAGGGGAGGCATGGGTGATGGTAGCCTGGACACAGAGAGGGACTCCAGCTGCCATTGCTTCCAGTGTGCCTGGCAGCCTGTGGGGTGGGCAGTGGGGCTCAGCCCGATACACACACCCCGTGTCACTGCCGGCAGCCCGGGATGTCTCTCCCCACAGGGAAGTTTGTACCTGTTAACACTGCAGGACCGGCGTCCATGCTCTGGGATGCATCCATGGGCTCTTCCTTGGGTGCACCGACCCTGGTCTCCACGCGGCCACCGCCGCTCCCGCGGACCAGTTTGAGGCTAGAGGCTACACGCTTCGGGGCCACACTAGCATCTCCACGCAGGATGGCATGGAGTTGCCTATAGTAGGGGCAGGTAGCAGGCTCCAGCCCTGTCATGCAAGGACCCGGCAGTACTCCTGGCGCATTATTTTCGTTTTGTTCCTGCATTCCACAGCCGTCCATCAGTGTCCCCTCCATCCCATATCTGCTGCAGTCTCCTCGAACACTTGCATGTTTCTCTGGCTACTTCACAGGAGCTCCTGATACCTCGGCTGCCCCCAGATCTCCAGGAGATCCTCGATTTCAGTGGGTCGCCAAGCTATGCCTCTGCCCTGCACCCTCTCGGGGCAGCTGGGCGCATCCATGCTGCCCTTGTGTTGTGCGCCGAGGGGGCACACGTTTCGCCAAGGAACTTCAGCTGGAATCGGGGCAGACGAGGAAGTCCTTGCCCACGAACTAACGTGCTAACGATAGAACCGTTGAACTCCTGGCAAGGGACTGGCAGTCCTCCCTGTGGGCGACCTCAGAAACGTCCAGGACAGCCCGCGTGGGCCGTCTGCCTGTCGCTGGCTGATGACACCTGTTTCTGTTTGGTGAAGCCCCCTGGACGGTGAAGGAAGTGGCCAGCTCAAGACCGTTGGGGCAAGGGGCGGCACTGAGTGTGACTTTTTGAATGGTGAGGCGAGTGTGTCCATTGCGTGGTGTGTGAATGGTCGTGTGTTGTGTCTGTGTTGTGACTGTGGTGTGTGTGGAGATGCCACAAGAGGGGACTCTGTGGGCTGACGACGAGGTGAAGGTCCTCCTTTGCCTCATTGCGGCCAGCGAAGGCATGGATGTGCTTATGAAGAGCACCCCACTGCCCAGCAAGGCCCTCTACAAGGGCCTAGCGATGGCCCTCACAATGAAGGGCTTCAAGAAGACAGCGGCCCAGGTGATGAACAAGTTCAAGGCTCTCAAGTGTCAGTTTTTCAACACCATGGAGCTGTTCCATGGCCATCCGCCCCCTCATGCCTGGCTGAAGTTCTTCGCTTCCATGTTTCGGATCTGGAAGGCGGCAGGGAATCCCAGGTGGGCTGAACAGCACAAGGGCGGTGAGTGGCAGACCACATACCCACATTGTCTCTGCTCCCATGCCGCCATGGCCCGGTGGGGGGGGCAACAACCGAGCCATGGAAGTCCTGGCCATGGTTCCACCTTGCTTCCGCGTGCCACTCAGCCACATTGCTGGCTTCAGGGCTGGGTGACCATCTAAAGGGGCTGCCCTCAGGGACAACCATGGTGGGCCAGTTGCCTCACTGCTGTCCCCTCGCTTCTGTTGTTCCCGCAGGGGCAGAGACATTTGGTCCACATGCCTAAACCTGCTGCAGAGCAGCCCAGGACACAACGAGGAGGTAGGTGTCCCCAGGCCAACCTGCCCATGGGTCTGCCCATGCAGAGACAGCAACAACGCCTATCTTCAGGGGCGCTGCCATAGCCCCTGCGCTGCCCGTGCAGTGGTCTCTCTGTCCTGGCCATCCAGGTGAGCTCCACTTTGTTCTGCCTGCCTGCAACTCACCTCAGGACGAGGCCTCTGCCGGAGTCCTCCCAGTCATCGGAGGGGGAGGGGACATCGGTGCAGCTCCACCAGGCCAGTACCCCTGCACCCGTGGCAAGTGAAGCCGCCAGTACAGGTGAGTACCCTCGTCCTGTCATGCAGTCCCCAGGACCAGCAGTGCTGTCCGCTGCCAGTCCCCCGTCTACTGTGCCACACTGCATTCGTGCAGTTGACAGGGAATCCTTCCTGAGCTCACCATTCCCCTCGGGGGAGGGCTGGGCAGCTGCAGCTGTGGCTGATCTTGTTGTCTTCGGCCCCCCCGGTGCATCTGGGACTATGCCTCATGGACTGTCCACATCAGAGGAGGACATTGATGTGGTGGACGACGGGGCTGGGAGCTCGCCAAGCGCGGGGTCGAGCCGTGTGCTTGGTGAGCGGGGACGGTGCTTGTCTATTACCACACACACAGCCATGTGTGGTCATCCCTCCCAGCTTTCCTGCACACGGAAGCTCGAGGAGTAATCCTCCCTGAGCTTCTGCTGTTGTGTCATCCCTGACAGGAGAGGGACCTGTTCTCCTCCAGCAGCAGATGGCCAGCGTGGAGCCTCTGGGGGCAGCTGTGCAGCGTGCTGCCTCTCCAGCGCTGGCGGCTGTTGAAGGTGAGTGCAGGTAGGGTGGTGCTCTGACTGGAGTCCCCCTGTCCCAGGCCTGTCCACAGTGACAGCAGCTGACTGTGGGAGCTGAGGCAACTCCTGCACACCCATGGTCACTCAGTGATGGACTGCTGTTCCCACAGGTGCAGCTGGAGTTGTCCAAGGGCCAGCGCTGCCCACGGTACCAGACTTGCTGCTGCGAGTGCGGGAGCAGGAGGAGTGGCTGGCTGCGTCAGAGGAATACAACAGGAGGGAATGTGAGTGCCTAGGCGGCTACTGCTGAACCACCCCTTGGGGCATGATTTTGGGGCTGCCGCCAGGCTTGTCATGCCTGGACTGACACCTTGTTTCCGCCTGTCTTTTCCCTGCAGATGACCCCCTTCTGAGGTCCGTTGAGGCCATGGTGACGGCCGTGGCTCAGCGGATGGGGTACTTGGATCCTGTGGCTCAGCATCGCCTGGCTACACTGGAGCAGAACGTGGCTCAGCTGCTCCAGTGGAAAGAGCAGGTCACAGGAACCTGCTGACCCGTCACTGGAGGTGGCTGTTGTATATAGTTTTGTTGCTGATTGTTTGTTTCTTGTTTGTCTGATTGCCTGTTCTTTGTCCTGAATACCTCCTTCATGTCTACCATGTGTTGTCTGTCATGTCGTCATCTGTATGTATAATAAATCTTTCTTGTTTCTTAACAGTGTGTGGTTCCTTGTGTGGGGCAGGGGAGAGGTTGGGGTGGGAGGTGGGACGATATGGGACAAGTGGGTTCTCCTAAGTGTTGCCCCTGTACAGAAAGCCTGTGGGAGCCGGCCACATGGGGACTCAGGCTCCCTGTAGTGGTGTCGCAGAAAGGCAGCTGTTCAGCCCCCAACTCCGTGAGGCATATCCTTCTGCGATTCCGCCTGCGTGCTGCAAAGCATGGCATGGCCTCTGGTCTTCTGCAGTTGGTTGGAGGCTATAGTATGGCTCATTGTGTCATAGCTCCATGTATGCACATGCACGCTGTACTGAAGGGATGTCGGATGGAAGGCAGTATATTATTGGTAAGCATCTTCTGAGCGGCTAATGGGATCTTTCCAAGGACCACTGTAAGGGATCTCGATCATCACTGATTCTGTGGGGTACTTTAGGGCTGAGCCATTGACAGTCACACAGTGAGCATCCTGGATGGTTACAGATCTGGTTCTGGATCCCTCAGTGTTTGGGTTCTTGGGTGCAGGCTGGAGACCTGTTAGTGACATATGCTGGCTTGATGCAAGTGTATGTTTTTTTGTGTTCATTGCAGAGGGAGGAATTCACTGCCTCCATTATGCAATGACCTACCACTTGAGACTCACTGTCCTGGTACTCCCCCACAAGATCTCTTTCGTTCATTCATTGAACTGTTCATGTCCCACCCCATATCTGAAGATCCTCGAGTGGCTGACAATACAACCAATGGAAAGCAATGAATGGTGACCCTGGTTTCAAAGGACCCACAATAGATTGCATAGTTCATCAGTGGCTTCATCACTTTAAAACTGGTGGAAACACTTTCCATAGAGCATGTAGCTGCCAGGAGAGGTTGGGTGAGTATGCAGACTCTGGCAATGCTATGTTTAGGGAATAATGACCACTTGCCATGTCATGCTATGATTCTGGGAGCCATTGTCCAAACAAATTAAGTTTTCCAAGCTCTGTGAGTACGTGGCCCATGGGAATCCACTTTTGTTGCTGTCAGCTTTTCCTTCCATCCATCTGATCTGGCCTCCCTGACGTGTCAACCATATTTAGTGGGGTCAGAGGTGTTTGGATGTTTGGCCGACAGCCATGGGAGTGGCGGGGGTGGGGTTTCGTTCTGCTGTGGGAACTGGGCTGGCCCTCAGCCCTCAGGGCACGCTGATTCATGCTACGGTGGTAACGTGCTAACGATAGTCCCGGATTTAAAAAAAAAACAACAGTCGGCCAGACCCCAGGGGCTGCTGCCATCGCGAGTGTGGTGATGCAACCCCGGGGTGGCCTCTCGCGGCGACGTGTTCCCTGCTGCCATGGGGGCAGCGGCATCCCTGCTGCTGGGCGGAGCTTCCCCTGGGAGTTGCTGTGTGACGGACAGGCAGCTGCAACTGCTGACACCCCCGCCCACTCCCGGGTCCTTCCTGGAAGCACACTGGACGACAGCTCCACAAGCCCTCTGGTCACGGGACCGATGCGTAAAAGGGAGATTATTTCAGGCGAAAATAAGAAAATGCGCTATCAGCACTCTCCGTGGCTGTGATAGCACCTGGTTCGCCAGAACGTCATGCTGTCTTCAGACAGCACCATAGTTGTATCAGATCACAAGCAGTCAAGTAGCAGAGGTTTTCAAAGAGATAACTATATTTGTATGCCTGCTTCAGTATTAAAAGAAAAGAAGTCTTATGTCACCATTAAGATTAACAAAATTATTTTATCCTTAATTTCTGTATGTTACAATGAACTTCCTCAGATGCATGATGCCTCAGGTGTATATATCTCAGGTAAGAAATAAATGTTGTTGTTGCATGAAAAGTTTCATAGCCATGATTTGGAATCAGAATAAATTGAATTGAGAGAATTGCACTTGTACTTTTAACATTGGCCATAAATTTTCAATGCTGGTTTGGTATAAATATCCTGGCACCTGTAAGTTGATAATAAGTCGTCTAGACTTTACATTATCAGAAGCATTGAGGCAACATATACTGCTTTCCTAAAATAAAAATTTGTTCAGTTGAAGGCAGGGTCTTTTCCTCCTCTTTTTTGTTGTTGTTGTTGTTCACAACTGTGGGGAAAACTGGATCGGTATACTCGAGACCTATCATCCATGTTCAGACCTTCAGTACAACTAAAAGGTATCCCAGCTTAGGTGTTTTCTTTTCAAATCTTATCTTGAAATTCCTTTGCTCAATAATAATCACCTTGAGATCTGTTACAAAGAGTTTTGGAAGAGTGATGTGTTCTGACACTGGATTTTGTATGTTGTCACTTGTGATATGAAATCTGTCTTCACTTATTTTCTTATAAAGAGATTGTCTTGTTGCCCTATGTGGAATGCAGAGTGGCATTATGGCAAATGATGGCTTGTATGAAATTAGAGGAGAATCAAATGAATTAACCCCCTCCCCAAGATATGAGTGATATTGTTGAGAACTCTATTGGTATAGCCAGAGGAGATGTGGGCACAGAGTTGGCATCTGGCTTTGTAGGCCCTTTCTTTCCATCTATATTGTGTCCCATCATATGGGAGTTCTTTGAGGCTAAAGACTGTCTGGAAGCAACTACAGGCCTGCCACAGAAAACCTGGAAAAGGAAGAATTATTGTACAAAGTGAGCTGTAGGTCTAGTCGACAGCTAGTGGTTTTCTATATTTTCTCTTTTGAATTGTGCTTAATCATGAAGTTATGGGGTAATTAAACATTGACCCTCCCTTTTTCATTATGTAATTTCATCTCCATAGGGGTGTGAGCTCATAGAGACCCCAGATCAAGATATGACAGATTTCACGAAGTGCCTTCAAATACTCCAGCAGAAGATAGAGAAGAAAGCTTTGCAGGTAATGCTAACACTCTTTCAGTACGTATTTGTTCTCCCACTGGTATTGTTTAAAAGTTTGCAGAGACTGAAGATGCCTGACAGAATATCTTGTTGTGTGTTTTTGTTTTGCATGCATATTTATATTTTGCTAAATAAAGTTATATCATGTGACTGGTGGCTTGAGACAGAAAACTGAGTAAACATTAGCTGCCTAGAATATGGCTGTTACTATTTTGTGATAATGAGACTCAATGGCTGCTGAGGAGTGATCAGAAATTCATGTCAGTCTTCAGTTCAAATATTCCACTTGGATGTGTTCATTTTCAACACTGTCACTTCTCAAATCTCTTCTGAGATATTTGGGAAATCAAAGGACTCATTCAGTTTCCAGCTGGCTGAGTATGTATCACTGGCCCCTTTCCCACTGAAGCTTCTGAGTGAACTATAGGCAGTCCAAGCTGGGATATAAGCATGATTGATGGCAATGTTTCTGGTTCTGGAAATCAGATGTGCTATAAAACGCCAAAAATTGTTCCATGTTCTCCCATACTCTCTACTCTCTGATTTCCTCCCTCTGTGGGTATGAAGTTTGCCCTTTGCAGCAAGCAGAATTTTTAATTCAATTTCATTTTTTCTTTCATCCCCCTTGGTTAACAGTCATTATTAGAACATAGCGCGTTTTTATCCCATAAAACCAACTGATAGTTTATTTAGCAGACAGGAATGGCTCACTCAGCTCACTCCCAAGTCCATTCAAGGCAAGTTATACTCTTTGGCCCCCTCTGTTGTTGCTTGTGTCTCAGACTGATGAGACATCTGCTTGTGTCTCAGACTGATGAGACATCTGCTTTCATACAGCAAATTTCTTCACCTGCTCTTTTGGTAGAACTCCAATTTTGTTATACAGTCCTTCGTGTTTAAGATGCATCTTAGATAGATGGAACTAAGAGAGAACTAAAAATAATTCCATAAACCTGCTTCCACATACAGCAGTACTTGCTCATGTGTATTGTACTGTCACTGTACTAATGACTTTTCAACAAGTATAAACACAGTGAGTCCCCTTGTTTAGATAGCACATCTGAACTTCCAGTACAACAGGTAGAAATAAATTTGCCAAAACCCTGTTGCCTTCCGCAGTATGCCTCCTATGAATGTATCAGTTGTTAGTTCATGAAGAGGTCTCCCAAAAGATTTATAAAATCACACTATTAAAATGACAATAACAGAAGCCACATAATCTCCTTTTGCATTTCAACAATACACCTTTCAACATACTTTGAAATCTTTACGTGCTTTGATCCTGCTGTCATTTTGCTGATAATGCAGTACACTTTTATGCACAGTGAAGGAATATTGCACTCCACAAATCTCTGAGCTTTGAAGCCTAACAAAGCTAACAGTAATAGCATGAGGGAGAGAGGGAAGCATCTCTTTTGTAGGCAGCAATTGGGCTGAATGCAGGCCTGGTACACAGTGTAACAATTATAGCATCACAATGCAGTATGGAATGACAGCTGGGGTCAGTAGTTGTGAACTCCATAAAAACATGCTGCCTTTCTAAAGATACAAACAATGGAAAGTACAAGTTTGCTCTAACCAGAAGTGCTGCTTGTTTACTGTTTGATGCTTCTGTGAGGATGATTGCTTCAGAAGATACCATCATGTGTCAAATATCATGTTTTTCTTTCCTCTCCCCTTCCTTTTTGACCTTTGTACATTGGCTGTAAGAGGAATGACAGACGTTTGTCACTGTTCTGGCTTAGTTAAAATAATACTGCTTAGGTTTGAAAAGTGCCCACAGCTCAAGTACTCATTTGTGTTGGAAGGCTTCCAGAAGCAAACACTACAAATTTCTTTCTATCACAAACATGATATTATAAAACTGTCTTAAAGGAAGTATGTTATCTAGAAAGACAGAGAAAGGCCAAAATCCTATAAACTTTTAGTAGAAATATATAGTGCAAATATAGTTTATAGAGCCAGCATGGTGTAGTGATTTGAGTGCTGGACTTCTGGTCTGTAGACCAGGGTTTGAACCCCTGTCAGCTGTTAAAAACAACTGGGTGACCTTGATCGAGTTATACACCCTCCGCTTTGGAGGAAGGTGAATGCAAGCAAACAAATCTTGCCAATAAAAGCTTATGATAGGCTCGTCCTAGAGTTACCATAAGTTAGAAATGATTTGATGGAACACAGTAGTTGCATTGCAGTCTAGTTATGCTGGTTCCCACAGTTGCACCAAGGCTCTTGAGATAAATTGTACAGAGGTTTGGGTAAGAGAATGGGTTGTGTGTGCTTTTGCAGAATGATTGGCTGCATTACAAAACACACCAATACAATTTCTGAAAAAAACAACCACTTCTCCAACTATTTTTACTCTAACATAGTCCATTCAGCTGTGTGAACACCATTGTCAGATTATCAGTTTAGTCCAGAGCCCTGTTTTACAGAACAAATTATCCTAGTATTTCATTTCATTTCATCATGTGTGTGTGTGTGTGTGTGTGTGTGTGTGTGTGTGTGTGTTTCTCCTCCCTTTCTTTCAGCATGGGACCCAAGGCAGCTTAAAAAATATATTTTTTCCCATTATTGTTTTATTGAGACAAGGTTATATTAAATTATTTTTTAAATAAGATACATTATCATTGAACATAGTTTACATACTTTTTTGAACTTTTGTTCAACCTTATATCTTTCAATTAATATAAATAACTGTTAGTGAGATAACACCATTGTAATAAAATAAACAGAGAAGATATAATTTTCTAATGTTATCATTAATTACCTTATTATTAAAAGAAAAAGAAGAAAAGAAAAAAAAGAGAAAAGAGAGAAAAAAAGAAACAAAAGAAAAATAAAAAAAGTTCAAAAACAAAAAATTACTTCCATTGATTTGAACTCATTCACTTGGTTACCAACATAGAGGGTTCACATTCATGTTGCATATGCTTTCTCTCCTTTTTTCTTTATCCAATTTCCCCTGTAGTCCTTGATGTTGTACCTCTTTTTGTTATTAAATATATAAGTGTTCTCCTACTGTTCCCACCTTCCGATGTTTATCCCCTTCATAGTTATGTAGTTGCATATATGTTCTTGTACACTCTCATACATACATTTGTGTATGTGTACATATGTACATTCATATTCTTATCTCTAAACATTCATATCTCTATACATTCATATTTGTACCTCTATTAAAATATTTATACTACCGAATAGGCTTAATTGTATTCACCTCTAATTCTCATTCCTTTCCGGTTGCCCTTTTACTCAGGTTATTTTTCTGTAATTATTCTGTAATTATATTGCCCCATCTACTACAGAGGAACTTTGTTACTGGATTCAAAAAATATTTTAAAAAGCTAAGAAGAAAAAAAAAGCTAAAAAGAACAAGCTAAAAATTCAATGAAAGGGTTAAAAATTAATTCAAGTTATATTAAAATGCCATTAAATTCTAGAAGGGTAAAATAATTTAAACACATAACAATAAAAGAAAAAATACAGCACACATCCCATGAAAAATGACACCCTGAAACCAATTATTTATGCCTCTTTGAATAGAAAGGTCTTTGCCTACTGGGTGAAAGGATAGCGGAAGGAAGCCAGCCAGCCTCCTGTGGAAGGGAATTCCATAGCTTGGGAGCCACCATTGAGAAAGTGCTCTCCCATGTCCCCACTAGATGAACTTGCGATGGTTGTGGGACCAAGATGAATCCCTTTACTAAGGATCTTAAGATACTGGCAGGTTTATATAATGAGATAAATTGTACCCATTGTTAATGAATCATTAGCCAGTGAAGCTGTTTTCAGCAAGATAGTTATGTGTTCCCTGTAACTGGCCCCAGTCAGTTTTTTGAATCCACTGTAGTTTCTGGCTTCAGCTTTTTCAACCCACTATAGTTTCTGAACTGTTTCCCAAAGCAGCTCACAGTAGAGCACATTACAGTAGTCCAGGTGGGAGGTAAAGTACGCACCACCATAGCCAGATCTGATTTCTCTAGGAAAAGACACAGATAGGGAGGGCACTGTGCAAATGGACCTCCAGTCATCACCAAACCCTGGATGACTTTCTTGCGGCAGTTTAACAGTACTGTTACAAATACTGCTCACCACCTTAATTCTGAACAAGCCCAATTAACCTCTGATAAAAGGATCAAATGGAATCCCCTGTTGCAATCAGATTTGCAACAGAGACTCTACTCTGAGGAATTTCTGAAATTAAGAAAAGACCTGATTCAAACATTTAATGTCGAGTCTGCAAATCAGCTGTATACACAATTAACAAACTCCCTCAGACCCCCTTTTTTAAAAAAGGTATCCCACTCAGAAAATCGTCAAACCAAAAGCGATAATGCTTGGTTTGACAAAGACTGCAGGAATCTAAAAAGGCAAATGGGAAAAGCCATCAGATTATATTGATCCACTAACTCCTCTGAAATTCCCTCACATTTCTATGATCTTCGTAAAAAAATATAAAAGATTAATTAGTGAGAAAAAAAGGATATATTACAAGGAACAGTGGAAGCAACTAAGCCTAGCACTTCTGCAAAAGAATCCATCAAAATTCTGGGATACAATTGCAAAGCTCGAAAAAAGGTCATCTCAAATTTTAGAAGGAACTATTTCTAAAAACAACTGGAAAAGCTATTTTGGAAAGATTTTTAATGATTCAGACCATCTTAAGATTATTCCCCAGGACTATACTAGACCTAGATGGGAACATAGCTGGGAAAATATTTCTATAGATAGGGCTAATTCGTTAATACTAAGACTAAAGAAAGGTAAAGCACTTGGTGAAGATGGCCTTCCATCAGACTTTTATATTGCATTTTCAGACTGGTGGGCTCCAATTTTTGCTTCATTATTTCCTTTAATTAATAATGCAGGAGTTACACCACCTAATTGGTCATCTGCTATTGTAGTTCCAATCTACAAAAAGGGTCCTAGAAACGATCCAGGAAATTATAGGCCCATTAGTCTCTTGGATGTTTCTGGGAAAATTTATGCCAGGTCTCTTCTAGATACATTGGAGGATTGGGTGGAAGAGCATGCATTGCTGGCCCCAGAACAGGTTGGCTTCCGTTCAACTTTGGATAATTGTTTTATGTTGAAATATGTTATTGATAAATATTTGGCAGGACTGTAAAGCATATTTTTGTGGCACTCATTGATTTGAAGGCTGCTTTTGACTCTATTTTGCGGGAACATCTTTGGGTTAAATTACAAACTATGGGTATCGATAAGAATCTTTTAAAATGTATAATATCCCTTTATTCAAATACATTCTTGAAAGTCAGAGTTGATGGTACATACCTATCAGACTCCATACCTGTCTCTAAAGGAGTAAGACAAGGGTGTCTGCTTGCTCCCCTTATTTTCAACTCATTTATAAACGATGTAGTTGAGTTCTTAAAAGGTGACCAATTTTTCCCAGTTAAAATTGGAAATCGGGAATATTCGATCCTATTGTATGCAGATGATGCTATCCTGATTTCCTATACTCAAGTAGGCCTGCGCAGATTGTTGAATCAGTTTAGTTTATACTGTAAGAATGAACAGCTTTCCATCAACTATCAAAAAACAAAAGTGATGGTATTCGGCAAATCCAAAAAAATTTATAACTGGCTACTTGATGGGAATAAATTGGAACAAGTTCCCTCCTTTAAATATCTTGGTGTGGTCTTCCACTGGACTGGTAATTGGTCTTCACAGGTCAATCAAGTACCCTGTTAGCTGAAAGAACATTAAATGGTTTATTAAGATTCTATCGCACAATCCACTTTAGAACTCTATAGGCTCAGAGTCCTGCCAAAACTGCTGTTTGGAGCACCACTGTGGGCTCTGGCCAATTTAGATACATTAGAGAGAGCACAAAATAAATTTCTGTGCAGACTTGTGGCAGTTCCCATTTCCATTAGCATTGCTCCGTGCAGAGTTAGGTATAATGCCAATTAAAACAGAGGCTCTTAAATTAGCCCTCCTATTCTGGTTAAAAATTATTTTTAAGCAGGTATCTGAGCTCCTTTTGATTCCTTTGAAGTGCCTAGTCCAAACTCATGGATGCTTAAAATGCAATTGGTTGTCATGAATTTGGGGTTCTCTGTTCCTTTTTTCCTGACTCATGGGTATGATAAAGCAAAATTACTTATGCTTCAAAGACTCAAGGATATAGCGATGCAATCCCAGATGACTGAGATTAAGTCCTGCCAATCTAATACATTTTTTGTTTCCTACATTCCGCTGAACTCACTCCTTCCTCATTATCTGGTTGATCTTCCAACTTTTAAAATGAAGTTAGCCTTTCTGCATGCTAGATTGAATGTTCTCCCACTGGCAATTCGGATGGGCAGATACAATAATGTTCCTATGAAGGACAGAGTATGTGTTTGCAACTCTGTTTCAATAGAAGATTTAATTCATGTTCTGCTTGAGTGCCCTGTTTGTAATGATCTTAGGAGCAGGTATATTTTTCCTTTATTGAAGTCTTTTAAGGGAAATTCCTCCTTTGTGAAGGTTTGTTTTCTGCTATCTGATACTGTGAAATATGTGTCTTTCAGAACATCTAAATTTCTTGTTAGGGCCTTACAATTACGTGCTATAAAGAACAAAGAGGGGTATGGAAAGTGATTTATTTATTGTTGATTATGTATTAGATGTAAATTGGCTGGATTATCCTTTCTCATTTTATCTTATTTTATTTTTTCATTTTTGTACAATGGCTGGCTGCTAAAATGCAATAAACTTGACTCTGACTCTCTCTGGATGTCAAGGTGTTAATAGGCCATACATACCCACCCACCTTGATATGGTTTAATTGGTGAAATATGATTTAATTGGCAAAATATATTAAATGGCATAAATATAAAATATACCTTGCTATGGCTGAATGGCCATGCCAGTTAAGAGGAAAAGGCTGGCCGAACATGTGCATTGCTAGTTAAGTCAGAAGAGATCTCCAGGTGGAGCCAGGTCATAGCCAAGAAATCATCAGGAAATTCCAGAGGTAATAGGCTTGCAGTTAGCCTTAACAACTCAACCTTTTAGAGAATAGCATCTGGAAGATTGCCACAAAAAGGCTAATAGTCTTAACTTCTTTTTCTCTGACAAAGCAAGCCTCACCATTGTCCTCAAACCTGTCCAAAAAGTACCAAGCTGCCAGGACAGCCATTAGTCCTTTGTCAACTAACGCTAAGACTATTGCCCCGTTCTGGGCCTCATTGTCCCTGCAAACTTCATTGTTTACTTGGCCAGACAGCCATTAAGACTATCGCCCTCCAGATAGAAATCCAGTATTTAAAACCCTGTTTTTGGCTGGACAACTCACTGTACACTGATTACTGGTCACAATTGTGCCGCTCTGATTTCTGACTGTGTACTGTCCTTAGACTTGCATCACCTTCTTTGCTGCTCTTCTGGATTGGTAAATATCACCCACTTTGCCCTGATGTTTCACTGTCCAAAACTTTCCTCCTTTTTCCTTCAGTTAGCCTTGTGTGATTGTGTGACTGCTTTGATCTTGTGTGTGCGACTGCATTTCCCCCAATAAAACACATTAAACTTACTTTTGGATCTCTGACTGGTTCTTCCATGCAAAAGAACTGGTAAACGTAGGTGTAAAAGATCTTGCTATGTTTCCCCCATCTCACAGGCCTTCCATTTGAGGAAATAATTCCTCACCATTTCATGGAGGTACTGGCATCATGGGTGGACCTTGAGTCATCAACATTACACAAAGGCTCAGGGTTGAGTCCAAGAGTACACTCAAGCTATGATCTTGAGATTTCAAGGAGTGTAATCCCTTTCAGCACAGGCTGAATCCCCATTCCTTGTTCTGCCTTTCCGCTGACTAGCAGCACCTCTGTCTTGCCTAGATTAGGTTTCCATTTGTTTCCCTTCATCCAGTCTATTACTGACAACAGACATTGGTTCAGTACCAAAACAACTTCCTTGGAATTAAATGGAAGGCAGAGACAAATTTGTGTGTGATTGGCATATTAATTACGTTGAAACTTCAAACTCCTGATAAGCTCTTGCAGTGGCTTCATGTTAAGTTGTATGGGGGCAAAATAAAACCCTGAGAAGCCATGGGATTGAACAGAAAGCTTCAGCACTCCTTTCTGAGTTTGCCCATCCAAGGAAGATCATAACAACTGTAAAATAGTGCCTTCATGTCCCATCGTCACTCTCCCAGTTCCCAGCATAAGTCATCCACCAAGGAAATCAAAGCTGTCTCTGTCCCATAGCCAGACTTAAAGCTAGATTGAAACAGATTAACATAAACTGTTTTGTCCAGAAGCCCCTGGTGTTGGAAGGCCACCACATGTTCTAGAACCTTTCGCAAGACAGGAATAGTAGAGACTGATCCAGGCAACAACAATTCTAGAGCAAATAAAAGTATACCTTCTTTTTGTCACCCTCTTTCTCACTTGCTACTATGCTTTGGAAAAGGTAGCACTAAATCCATCAAGCATGAATTATACATTTGTGTACACAAATAAAGAAAATGTCCTGTTTTTTAGAGGAATGTTGATTCTTATTATGTGTGTTATTAAAGTTTGGAAACAATGTCCTTGAAGTAGGGATATAATTCTTCACTAATTTCTTTCTTGACAGAGGCGATGAACCATTTTAGGATTTCCTTCCAAGTGAGAAAGTCTTTGAAAACTGCACAATTTTTGAAGATTGTTCACATTTTGGGACATGCTTTGCACAAAGTTTTCCTGTGGTTGTTTTAGCATAGAAAACAGCTTTTCTGCTCAGGAAACAGCATTTTTTGTGCAGAAAATAATATGCAGAAAATAATGCTTTTTACACAAAAATTTACTCACATTTTTTGCAAAATAAGTCCTGAACTGCAACTTGTCTGCCCAGGGTTTTTCTCACTGGAGTTTCCTGCACTTGAGAAACACATACTATCAGGTTTCATATGCATACTGGGCTTCATTTGACATTGCCTCAAACTCACACCAGCAGCAGTGTCATGACAGAAAAAAAATCATACATGTTACTAGAAGACACATGTAATTCAGCAGAAGTCCACGCTGATCACACACAAATCTGAGTGGGACTGAATTTTAAAGCACTAAAGAGGAATGAAAGCAGAGTGCTGAACTTTTCTGCCCCCTTCCATTTTCTTTCTGCAGCAGGGATCCCTTCTGGTGATAGAGCATGAGTAGAGGGAAAGATCCTTAGGGAAGAGTAGGTAAAATTATGCTTCCCTTCCCTGCAAAAAAACACAATTCTACATGTACACATTTATAATATATACCTGGCTAAACATGCATGTTTGTGTATACAAGGTGTTGTTTTTTTTAATTGACTTGTAATCCTGGGAGCACTTTTTTTTCTGGATAATGGGATACAGATGCTTTTAAAGGGTAAATATTCATGTGTAATTCCACTTTCCCTCCAGCCATCTGTTGTTTTGGAACGAACTCTGGGCCTTGGGGTCAAACAGTAGCCTGAAAGAATGCAAGGCCCCCAAACAATATGTAGTTCTTCCAGCCTACCAGCCCCCACATTTCCTGAAAGGAGGCAAGGAAGAATCAGAGGGCAAAATATAATAGACTATAAAAACAGTAGCTGAGGTTTATTTAATAAAACACGAGAAACAATTCAGATGGTTGAATTTAAGGCAAGTCTCTAAGCAAGAGAAGGGAAAGAGATGAGGTGGAACACACAAGTGATCCACAGGTGAGCTGTGTTCCTCAGGCTTATCTCAAGTTATGCAATTGTGTACTGGGAGGAAGCTGTAGCCCTCTGACTCTGTTATTTCCTTGGCAATCAAAATGATGTTTTGTGATTATCATTTTGTGAGGGCACAAAGTAGCTGTTTCTGCAGCTGTTTCCCCGGATGGTTGTTTTTTTGCTTTCACTTTTTCTTTCTGTTGTCTCCCTAGTCTCTTTTCTCTCTGAAGTCTCTTCAAGCAACCCTCCTTAGAATCTCCTCAAAACTCTTTCCTTCTCACCTCAGATCAAAGCTCTGCCAAAATCCAGTTACTCCGGGCATCTTCCACAGTGCTGTTCTTTATAAGGTTGCATATTTGATTCAGAGAAATATTCATTTAAACATTTGAATCAATTATGTCATTACAGATAATGTTCACTTTGTTTCAAGACAACATCTTTGGTTCTTGAAGCATCTGTTTTCATGGATCACAACCAAAGCATTGATATAAATTATGTTAGACCACATTTTTAACAATTTGGGAAAGACCAGCATGTTAAATATTTTATTTCCAATGAAATTTGATGTAATTTTGAGGGCATTTCTGCAGAGCTGGGGACAATTTACAACATTATCCCCTGCCCCATCCCTTCTGTCTCCCTCGCTATCACTGCCCGAGTTTGTCACACCATGGCAGGCAGAAAGCAGCTGTGAGGGGCATAAAGCTGCTCCAGGAGTGGCATGGAACACAACAGACAGTAACAAGGGAAGGAGGGAAGAGCAGGAAAAGGAAGCCTGTGGCAAGCTGCCTCATACAGTAGAGGCACACTCAGGAAGTTGGGGGGGTTCAGATGAAAGGAGACAAAGGAGGAATGGTGCAGGCTTCCCCCCCCCAACTTCTCTCTGTGTTATCCTTTCCAACCTACTTGTATTTTGGAGTCTTTTGTGTCCCCAGCATGAATTTGGGGAACAGAGAGATAATTTCCTATCTTCTTCCCGGCTGCCACACGTCAGTTTTGTTAATGTTACTGAAGGGTAACCATTTGTTTTCCCACTCCATCAAACCACTGTTATTTAAATATTGATCCAAGACTTAGGAACAAGCATTGAAAGTAAGGGCTTCTTTAGGGGTGGTGGGAGCTTGGGCTGACATTCTTTTGTTAATTGGATTTACATCCATTGTTTAAGGTTTAGAGTGCCAGACTGGGCTTCACCCCACCTTCTCTATTAGTTGTGCTTTTGTGCTCCTACCTCTTTCATTTCTATCATCCCACCCAAGTTTCTTATGTGTTTCCTATGATGTATATGTCTTTTAAATGTTGGTCTCTTTCATTGAGTGGATAGATGAAAAATAAGATATTCAAAAATGCATGAAGCTCTTTTATTCTCTCCCAGGCTCAAAATTGGAACAAGTGAGGAGCAGAATAAAAAACCTTGGATGGTTTTTTTTTTACCTTTGTTCTTGCAAAGAATAGCAATGTAACAAATTTAAACATCAACTTAAGATAAATGTAAATCCCATAAAACTTCTTTCATTCTTTCACTCTGTTGTATAAACATAATGTAGTGGCACTTTGTATACTTTGTATCCTATGTCTGTCCATTGTACTGTATAATATCAAAAGTTTCAGATCAGAGACTTTCCTTGTTTTGTCAAGATTGTGCAGAAATTTTACAGAGAAGATTTTAACTACTGTCATTAAATTCGACCCTGGGGGCAACTGGTTTCTCTCTCTCTCTCTCTCTCATTCTCTCTCTCTCTCTCTCTCTCTCTCTTTTTTCCTTTCTGTCTCTCTCCTCCTCTCCCTAGCTCCTTCTCCCCTCCTTCCCTTTAACTGTGCTGGATTTGACTATAATTCCTTTTATCCTTGATTCAAAACCAGCAGAAGCTCAATGGTCCTAAAAGTTGACAAGACCTTTGTGGTGTGTTGCTTTACAGACAAAAAGCCAGGTTAGTCTAAATTTAGCGCTTTGGAAAATATCTTTGGTGACAGTTCAAAAGCCTTTGACAATACACAAATGATTCAAGCTATTTCAGGTTACAGTTAGATTTTCATGCAGCTATACTAAGAAATAATGGAATGCTAGAACTCTAAGAGTCTTAGGAAATAATGCAGGCAGCACATTTCTGAGGACTCCTCCATTATGTTGGTCTCGTATTTCCATATTGGCGAAGTCTTTGAAATGAATTAGTTTAGATTTAGTTCTTAAAGTCTTGTTTCCTGTGTTCTCCTTATTTTCAGAAGTAAAAACTTATTCCATAAAGTTATGTCTGGAGGTTTTATGCATAATAACTTGTCTGATATCTTTACATTCTCTCATACTCCTACATGCATATGCACACACATTTGTTCATGCTGCACATATGCGATAGCCATATACACACACTGCTCAAACACACTGTTCATATATCATTTTGTCACATAGACAACAAGGGCTGAGCAGTTGAAGAATATTATGACAGTGCTGCCTGCTTTCTTCTCTGCTGCAACGTTTGTCCACCAACAGCACGTAGTCCCATTCATGGGCCTCAAAAACTGACAGTTTACCAAAAAAACAAAACAAAACAAACACAAAATAGGAAGGTGGAATGGTGATAAATATTCTTGACACCTTTGCTTTCACTAATGGAAACTTGCTGGAAGTTAAATCTCTAACAGCAATTTGCTGTGGATGCTTAAAAATATCTATAGCCTATATTCACTTTATTTTCTACTGCTGATTTTGAGAGATACGTTGGGAAACATTCCTAAGACCAACATGGTTTATACATTCTACTGTTGATTTTTGGAGGTACACTGGGAAATATTCCTAAAATCTACATGTTCTGTCCTTTCATTTGATACTTCACTCATTTTTTTACACCCACAGTGCCCTAAAAGAACTTCATTCACCTTGCACATTGATGTCTTTATACAAGTTAAAAACTGAGGCCATTTCCACACGATGACGCTCTTTTGCATTGTCTCACTGCAGTCTCGGGTCCAGAAGGACCCGCTCCCCTCTGTATCCGCTTGGTCCATGCAGAAGAGAACGCAGTGGTGCCATGTCTTCCTTCCTCAACACAGCTGGGCTTTTTCCATTGCTGCACTACAGAAGGAAGCATCGCCAATGTGCTTCCACAGCTTCCGCATGTCCAGAAGTGACGGGAGTGCCACGCGATCACAGACGCAAAATGGATTTTTTCTCTTTTGAGAAAACTGTGTGAGCACAATGCTCCGTGACAGGATGGAGCAGGACGGCAACAACATCATGCAGAAGTACGACTTGCCGACCACTGTCATCCTGTGGTAGAAACAAGACAGCGACATCGTGCAGAAAGGGCCTGAGTCACAGTTAGTAGGCTAAGTGCCACAACCTTTACAGTTGGGACAGATCATGTGGACCCCAGATGTTGAAGGACTCCATGTTCCATCATTCCTTGCCACTGTCTGTGTTGACTAAAACTAGGCCATTTCCACACTAGACTGTTATAGTGCTACTATTCCACTTTCAACATCCTGCCCCTCCCCAAACTGCAAACCCCAGGATTCCATAGGATATTAAAAGCGGAATAATAGCACTATAACAGGCTAGTGCGGAAATGGCTCTAGTGGAAATTACAGTCCAATAACAGGTGGAAGGCCACATGTTATCCACCCTTGCTTTACATATACTAAGATCTTTCTCAAAATAATATTTTGTTTCCCCATGAAAAGCACTTTTCCCTAACTTGGAGAAGATAACAGGAGAATAATACTACCGTCAATACAATGCCAGCTCAGTAGTGTTGGGTCCCTTGTGTCTCTTTTCTCACTGGTGCTGAAGATATCCTTGACTTACCATTCCTCTGCAATTTTATTTTATATATACAATTAAAATATTTTTATCTTACTCTCTGTTGTGAGATCTCAGGCTGGCATACAATTAAATTATATAAACGATTTAAAGCAATTCCAGATAAAAGCAATAAAATAATTCAAATAGAATAAAAGCACATTAAAAATGCCACCAAATTAAAACAGCAGAATAGGTTAAGACCAATTACATGTTCATTAAAACAGGGATTAAGCTGCAAAGGCTTTAACAAAAAGCTGAATTTTAACTTTGTGCCTGAGAGAAATCAGCATTGTTGCCACTCTGGCCTCTAAGGGGAAGGCATTCCATAAACAGGGTGACATAGTAGAGAAGGCTCTCCCTCATGTTCCCACATGTTATATCAGTCCTATTAGTGAGGCACAGAGGAGGGCCCCTCTGGCAGATCTCATTTCTTGGACTGGTATATATGGGAAGAAATGTTCCTTCAATTAGCGAATGCAAACTACTTAGGGCTGTCAATGTCATCACTAACACATTGAATTCAGACTGAAGGGAATGGGCAACCATAATTACTTCATGTACGTGCTTTTTTGTAACAGCTTTTTAAAAAGCAAGGAAACACAGCCGTGCTGTAGTGATGCAGCTCTCCATGTCATGTCTTACAGGTTGTCTTGTTTGATTCCCACCTATGCCCTGCATATGTTGTTTTGATGTTTTAGAAAAGAATACTACTCTTGGTCCTCTGTTGTATGGTTTGAGCAAGTTCTGTCTCTGAGAGAGATTTGAATGTGCTGCAATTGTGGCATTCTAACATCTCTCTTGTTTTCAGCTGAATGGCTTTACTGGTTGGCCATGAAATCTGAAGTACTAGTTGCCCTGCTAGTATTGTGCTAGCCAGAGCGGGAACCATGAACATTATTGTTGGGATGGCCCTCCATAAGTAGGGGATTATGGGTTAGTGTGTAGTTAGAATTTGTAGAACTGCTAGAACTTTTCCTAATTGCACTGTAGCAAGGCTTGTGCAGGTGTACATTCCTCAAACTTGCTATTCTCATAACATTCACTAGAGGATAGATAATAACTATGGTGACCTTGTGGTCATCCTGACCTGCAGTAGAGAGAAATATGCACTCGCTTATCTCTTGTCTGAAACTGAACTGTTTAACTTTAGAGTCTCTGAGAATATTCTTCACTTCTGTCTTTTGAAGTCTGTGTTCACTGCTCTGCAACTTTCAATAAAACTGTGATTCAAGTTTATTGTCATCGTGTATGAGTCTGACCCTGACAGTAAAGACAGAAGTCACCATGCATCAAACTACTGAAAAAGCAGAAAGCTGCCCCACAGAAGAAGAACAGGATTCAGCGGATTCTGACAGGGCTGCTGACAGTGAATTGGCTCCCAATGCTAGACCAAAGGTACGGCTATCTGTACCGACTACCACCCCCACAAGCGGCCAAACTTGGGCATGAGGAGAGAAACCACGAACTTTGGTGAGGCAGTGCCGAAGAGCAGCCAAATGGGACACCTCAGAGAGAGAACTGGCCCTTCTGGATGAGATAGTGAATATGGAAGAAGAGATGGGAAAGAAAGATGAAGAAATCATGGAGCTCCGAACTTTGATACGTGAAATACATACCAGAGGGACGAAATCAGGGAGGACCCTGACCAGAGAACCACGAATCCTAGCTGCTGCCCTGGCAGCAGCTGCACCACTGCCAGATGGACAGCCCCAACAGCCAGCGCCACCAGTGGCCCCAGCATTACCGCCTGCAGTACCAAGGAACATTGGTGAGTTGAAAGCTTCATTTAATGGAAAGGGAGAAAAACTTTCTTTTTTTTTTGACCCTGGCATCGAATTATATGTTGGACTATGAGCATCTGTTCCAAGACGATGCAGCCAGGATCAGATACTTAAGTCAGCACATGAAAGGACTGGCAGCTGACTGGGTGGCCAACTTACACGATTTACGCGCCCTGGAGACTGAGAATTTGCAACTGTTAATGAATCATCTCTGTGAGTGCTTCGAAGACCCGAACTTGCTTGAAAAAACTAAATACCAGCTTGAAACAGGGCAAAGGGGATGTGGGAACTTACTCCAGAGAATTCCGAAACTTGGCAGCCAAGGTACCCAGGTCCGACGAAGTCCTGGTAGAATTATACAAGGATGGATTGAACCCTACTGTGCAGCACAGCTGTTTGATTCAAGCCTACCCCCAGACCCTGCTCAGATGGATTAAGCTGGCCACGGAAGTGGAAGGAATAACTCAAACAGTCCAGCTGACTTGACAGAGACAAACTCAAGACGTGGGGCCGCGAAACACCCCCCCCGCCGCCGCTTCACATTCTTCAACAGTGAAGAAAGACAGACGCCTCCGCCTGGGCATCTGTTTTTCTTGTGGAAAACCGGGCTATCTCTCCAGCAACTGACTTGAAACCCAAACTCTCAGAAATTCCAAAGAAATTCAACCTGATACGGCTAAAGGAAAAGCCGCCCAGCGGAAAACTACTGCTCCAAAACAAGCAGCAAAATGCATCATCAAGGACCCAGCGGCAGCCACAGGAGATAGCTCTGAGGAGAGCACAACTTCCTCTTCCTCAGCTTCGGATGAAGACTCTGAAAGCGGCTGTGAGGACTGGGACACTGCTGGAACAACATATGTAAGTAACCATAAAACCCCCCATTTATTTGCAACCGTGACTTTGGCGGGGAAAGATAAAAACCTGCGAATTCATAGAGCTCTGATTGACTGGCTGTTCCAGGAGCCTCCTCCATCCAGATTCAGCTATGGAACTTAAAATGGACTATCAGCCACTAGAAAAACCCATTAAATTAACACAAATGGATGGGAGCCCAATGTCTGGAGGAGCCATTGGACGAATCTCCACTCCCCTTTCTTTCAGGGTGGAGGACCATAAATGCAAAATGCGTTTTTTAGTGCCTAAAGCAGTACAATTCCAAGTTGTTTTGGGCATTGACTGGCTACGAAAATACAACCCAAACATAGACTGGACTGCTGGAAAGCTACTAAACCAGGACTCTCAATCTACCAAACCGCAGCTCCCCACACTTTCCTTAACCCCAGATGAATTGGCACATATTCCTACCCACTACCAGGACTTGCAAAAAGCTTTCCATGAAAAGGAAGCTGATAAATTACCCCCCCACACAGGGAATACGACTGTAAACTAAACCTGATTGATGATGCAAAACTCCCCAAGCCAAAAATTTATCCTATGAGCCACCAAGAACTGGCTGCCTTGAGAAAATTCCTGAACAAAAACTTGGCACGCGACTTCATTAAACCATCCACTGCTCCCACCTCCAGTACAGTATTTTTCCGCAAAAGAAAGGACCATTTTCCGCAAAAGAAAGGACCCAGGCTCATTGTTAATTATTCTGCTATCAACCAATCTATTTTACCGAACTGCTACCCTATCCCTCTCATCAAAAATGTTTTGGATCAACAAATTCAAGGGAAATTCTTCATTAAACTGGACCTTAAAGAGGCTTTTCATAGAATCCGAATGCACCCTGATAGTGAATGGCTCACAATCTTCTCCACTCCTCTGGGCAATTTCCAATGGACTGTTCTCCCTTTTGGATTACAATCAGGACCCTCAGTTTTCCAAATGTTCCTTAATTCTATTTTTCATGATTTACTTAACGAAGGGGTGGTGATTTATCTGGATGACATTTTAATATATGCTGATTCCCTGAAGAAACACATTTCATTAGTTAGAACAGTCCTACAACACTTAATTGATAACGGACTGCTAACTTCACTAAATGCCAATTCAACACCCAGTCCTTTGATTACTTGGGCTACCGTATTTCCGACAACACTCTTAACATGGACCCTTCCAAAATTGATACAATTCTTAGCTGGTCGGTGCCTAAAACTCTTAAACATCTGCAACAGTTCCTAGGATTTGCTAACTTTTACCAAAATTTTATTGAAAACTTTGCCACCCTTGTTCTACCCCTTACTAACCTACTGAAAAAACCCAAAGGGACCAACTCCACCAAGAACCACAAACTGTTCTGTTCCCTGACCGCCAAACTGCTTTTGAGGCTTTAAAGGAAAAATTTACTTCTGAGCCTTTGCTTCTTTTCCCTGACACCTCAAAACCTTTTGTCATACAAACTGACACTTCAGATTTTGCCATGGCTGCAGAGCTCCCACAGCACGACGCTGAGGGAGCCCTTAAACCCTGCGCCTTTATTTCCAAGAAATTTTCCACTCAGCAACTCAACTGGCCTTTTTGGGAAAAAGAAGCTAAAGCAATTCACTTAGCTTTGTCAACCTGGCGACACTTGCTTGAGGGCGCTCACATTCCTTTTCAAGTTTGGACTGATCACAGGAACTTGCAAGCTTTGCAAACTGCTAGGAAATTGACTCCTAAGCAAGCTCGCTGGGCTGAATTTTTCCAACACTTCCGCTTTAAAATCATTTTTAAACCTGGCAAGTCCAATACTCTTGCAGACTCTCTCTCTCATCTGCCACGTCATGAACCCCTCCCGTCTACCACCTCTCATGAAAAAACTTTGTTTCCCACCGACTCTCTTACTTCTCAAGTCACCACTTGAACGCTTACTAAAACCCGCCGTTCAGCTCCCACCCTATGTGACACTGCTCTTCAGGACCTCCTCAAACACTCCTCCCACAAAGACCATTGGCTTTCATCACATAAAGACAACATTACCTGGGGAAACGGTCTCCCATTTTACGGCTCCAAAATTTACGTTCCCATCGTCACCCCAATACCAAACCTGCTGGTCACTTTGGATTTCTCAGGACTTTACATTCCATCCGTAAACTGTTCTGGTGGCCTTGATTAAATTCTCATTTGCAGAACTACATTAGAGAATGTGCCACCTGCAATATGTGCAAGTCCCCTACTTCCAAACCACAAGGACTACTACAACCCCTTCCTGTCCCTTCACAGCCTTGGTCTGTCATTGCATGGGATTTTATCATTTCTCTCCCCTCCTCTTCTGGATACCATTGCATTTGGGTCATAACTGACCATTTTTCCAAGCAATGCCATTCCGTGCCATTGAAGAAAATCCCTACTGCTGAAAAACTTGTTTATTTTGCATGTTTGGAGACTTCACGGTTTGCCCTCCACCATTATTTCTGACCGTGACCCAGTTTTCACTTCCAAATTTTGGACTTCCCTTTTAAAATCTTTGGGCATCACTCAAAAACTCAGTAGTGCCTATCATCCACAAACTGATGATCAATCTGAAAGACTTAATTGCACACTTGAGCAATTTTTATGTTGCTTTGTTTCTACTAATCAAAATGATTGGTCTTCGCTTTTGCCTTTTGCTGAATTTGCATTTAATTCTGGTCTGCATTCCTCCTCTGGAAAATCCCCATTTGAAATTGTTTATGGCTTGCTCCCCTGGTGTTCCTCATGCTGGTGTATCAGTATTGCACTACTGTATCTTAAAAATATTTTTAAAAGTAGTACTGGAAGATGAGGACAGAAGGGGAAGATCAGAGTGGTTTCCTTCTGAACCCTTCTCAGCCATAACTCCAACTAGTGTCTTCTGTCCCTAACCACCAGAAATAGTTTGAGGTTGTTCTAAAAGAGAACAGAAAGAGAAAGAGAGGAGGATTTAGCTGTGGAACCAGACTTCATTCTTGAGTTTCACTGAGTGTTTTATAAAGAATAACAGAGCTCATTTTGCCATTGTATCCTAACAAATCCTCCTCCATCATACAATAAAGTTGGTTCAGATTAGAGAAATACCATAGTAAAAACTGAAGTAAAGAAACATAAAAAGGAGAGAACAATCCTCTGTGAAGGCACCAAGTAAGCTGACATGTAAAGATTAATGGAATTGGTGAACTGACAATGAAATTGATTGAAGAATATAATCAAAATAACACATATCCTCTTGAAAGTTTTCATTCCCAGAGGAAAAGAGAGTTCTAAGTTGTAGTGTGCCTTCCTTCTGATTATACATACAAGTTTGCTAGGAAACCAAAGGCTTTGATGTTAGTCTTCTAGATGCATAGCCAAAACAGAGAGCAATTAAAAAAAAGCAGTTTTCTCTCAAATGTTTGGAATATTGAGGGAATCATTAAAGTTAAATTGTCTTGGTGAAAGAATAGAACATTGCTGTAGGGGGAACAGGTGGCTTGAAAATCGCCATTTGTTCATCTGCTTGTTTAAAGAATTTGATTGCACAGAAAGCATTTAGCCTCTCAAGAACCAGTGTACAACCATGAATAAAAGTTAGACCATCTTTAAAAGTCACAAAGTGGTTCAGGCAAGAGAATAGGGGCTTCATTCAGTTGTCCCAGTGGTGTCATAGGTGAAACAATATATGAAAAAATAAGGAGACCCCTAAAAACGTCCACAAAAATAAATAAAACAACAAATAGAAATGTTAAAAATCAATAACGAAGGAATGAAGAATATGGTATTTTCAGCAACAGATGAAGACCTTTTTGTTCAGCCAGGTTTTTAAAATAATTTAAGATCTTTTAATGTGTACGTTCCTCTCAGTTTTAAAATCTGTATTTTATCTCTCTTACTGCAGGTGGCTTTGTTTTCTGGTGATTTAGCTGTTTGTTTTTTCCAATTTTATATTTTATTTTTTATTTAATTTGTTTTTACATTTGTTTATTAAAAGCTTTCAGAGAACTTTATGCTACAAATGCTGTTGACTTTATTTCAGAGGAAGGAATTTGCAAGTATTCCTTGTGTAAGAATACCCTATTAAATTAATGGGTCACGACTTCTGGTTGGGATGTTGGAATGCCACATTGCGCCTTAGGAAAATTCTCCCCAGGGATAATGTGCTGGTTGTGATTGGAGCTGGTTTGGGACATTTGAAACTGGATGAAATTATCCCTTGGGGACAAGGGATTCAGGGGACCCCACATTGGTTGTAATTCATGATCCAGACACTGACGGTACAAAGGTTTGCTCCCTGGAGGTCTGGGCAGATTGGAAGAGATCTGGGATGACATTGAGCCCAACACATTTCAGCCACTGCTTTTCCAGCCACACTCTACATACTCAGTTTTCTTAGCCTCCTAAGACTGAAGCTAATGCATTTAAGAAAGCTCTCAGAGATAGGGTAGACCTTGCTTCGATAATTAAGTTCTACAAAAATAACATGGGTGACTGATTTATTTCGTAAGGCTAAAAAGAAAAGAAAACTATGCAAGGAGTGCAGCAGTGACAGTGGCTAGCATAGAGACCAGCAATTTAAAGAGACAGTTCATCTTAAATGCTTAATAACTTTAAAGAAATTCAGTTTTAAAATTAAATTGAGTACTCACCATGGGAAATTGATAAGTCTTAAGTTCACACTGGTCATGATAATAACAGGAAGTTAATTGTTTATGATTTTTTTAACTTAATTTGACATCTGTCAAATTGCTGAACTTGTATTAAGATGCAGAGAAAAGGAGCAGAAGCAGCAAAATACTATCAGCAAAAACAGCGCAAACTCCCATGATGCTGGAAGACATTAGGGAAATGATAGAAGAGATGAGTCAGATGAGGACTGATGTCAGCCAAGAAATGAAACAGGATTTGAAAGTAAAATTGACAGAGATATTACTTTCCTTAGATGAACAATGAGATGAAACAAATAAATCAGAGAATGGAAACTTCAGAGAAAAAAGAAATAAAAAGTGGAAGAAGTCACTGAGAAACTAACTGTTGCACAAGAAAAACCTGGATGTAATGATTGTTTTAGAAATGAAAGGGAGAGAAAGATGCTTGAGAATAAAGGGGGTATCAGATATGCAAAAGGAAAATATCAATGCAAGAGTGAATGCTGCTTTGGCTGATCTTTTCAAAATAAAAAGGAATGGTTTTGTTTATGAAGGCCTATAAGATTGTCTGCTTGGTAGCCAGACAAAGAAATCTTCCAAAGGATGCAATTGTGTATTTTGCCCAATTGGGTTTGATGGATTATTAGATAATATAGGAACCTTGCAAGAACTAAACAATATATGGTAACAGTAGCAGGAATACTTTGTATAGTACTCTGTTTCTCAACAGAGAGAAATGTAAAGTCCTACACTTAGGCAGAAAAAAATGGAATGCACAAATATAGGATGGAGGACATGTGCCTCGATAGCAGTACATGTGAAAGGGATCTAGGAGTCTTGGTAGATCACGAGCTGAACATGAGTCAGCAGTGTGATGAGGCAGCCAAGAAAGCCAATGTGATCCTTGGTTGTATCAATAGGAGTATGGTGTCTAGATTGAAGGAGGTAATGGTACCACTCTATTCTGCATTGGTTAGACCTCATTCGAAATACTGTGTGCAGTTCTGGGCACCTCAGTTCAAAAAGGATATCTACAAGCTGGAGCATGTCCAGAGGAGGGTGACTAAAATGGTGAAAGGTCTGGACGCCATGCCCTATGAGGAACAGCTTACGGAGCTGGAGATGTTTAGTCTGCAGAAGAGAAGGTGAAGAGGGGACATGATAGCCATGTTTAAATATTTGAAGGGATGTCATGTCGAGGAGGGAGAGGGCTTGTTTTCTGCTGCTCCAGAGACTAGGACAAGGAGCAATGGACTCAAGCTGCAGGAAAAGAGATTCCACTTGAACCTGAGGAAGAACTCCCTGACGGTCAGAGCTGTTTGGCAGTGGAATATGCTGCGTCAGAGTGTGGCAGAGTCTCCTTCTTTGAAGGTTTTTAAGCAGAGGCTGGATGGCCATCTGTTGGGAATGCTTTGATGAGTGTTTCTGCATAGCAGGGGGTTGGACTGGACCCCTGTGGTCTCTTCCAACTCTATGATTCTATGACATATCCCACAGTATCATCTCAAGAGAACTGGAAGTGTTGGACATGACTGAGATGGGCAAGTTGATTGCTGTAATTAAAGAAGGGCCTTCGAATGAGTTGAAGAAACAATGAGGGAAGGTCATAATGTATTAAAGAGGTGTTGGAGGGAGAAATTTAACACTAGGATTTGAATGATTAGACTAGAAGTATTATTGTAGAACTATACATTTGTTATATTACAGTATGACCCCCCATATCCACGGATTCATGATCAGCGGATTCAGTTATCCACAGTTGAAAACAGCGGGCAGCGTGGGATTGTGCTGCCTGCTGTTTTCCCGCCTCCAGCTGCAGGCCCAGGGCCTGATTGCCGCGGCACCCACAGGACCAGGCCCCATAGCCACAAGCCCGATAGCTGTGGTACCTGGCAGGAAAACAGCAGGCAGCACAAGATCGTGTTGTCCGCTGTTTTCCCACCCCCAGCTGCCGGCCCAAGGTCCGATCACAGTGGCGCCCACAAGCCCAGAACCTGCAGCCACAGGCCCAGGGCCCAATCGCCTCAGCGCTGGGCGGGAAAACAGTGGGCAGCACGCGATTGTGCTGCCCGCTGTTTCCTGCTTCCAGCCACAGGTCCAGGGCCCACGATGATCAAGCCTGAGGCGTTCCATACTATCCGTGGATTTCCGCAGCTGCAGCCCCAGGGCCTGATCACCATGGCGCCCAGAAGGAAAACTGCAGACAGTGTGGGATCACACTGCCTGCTGTTTTCCCACCTCTAGCTGCAGGCCCAGGGCCCAATCGCCACGGCGCCCAAAGGCCCAAGCCCCGATCACTGCGGCACCTGGGAAAACAGCGAGTAGTGTGGGATCACGCTGCCCGCTGTTTTCCCGCCTCCAGCCGCAGGTCCAGGGCTCACCACGATTGGGCCTGGGCCATTCCGTACTATCCATGGATTTCTGAAACTGCTGGCCCAGGGCCTGATCACCGTGGTGCCAGGTGGGAAAACAATGGGCAGCGCAGTATTGCGCTGCCACTGTTTTCTTGCCTCCAACCACAGACCCAGGGCCCGCAGCCACAGGCCCAGAGCCTGATCGCCGCGGCACCCAGCAGGAAAAGTGGGCAGCACAGGATTAGAGGCCCAGTACCCACTTCAATCAGGCCCAAGGCATTCTGTACTATCCCCAGATTTCCATATCTGGGGGGCAGACAAATCCCCCACAGATACGGGGTTCATACTGTATATTATGTTTTCTTATACTTGTGTATAAGTTGACCTTATGTATAATTGCAGGGCAGGTTTGTGGGGCAAAATTATGGACTTTTGCATGATTAGGGTGAAAGTAGGGGAAAGTGGAGAGAGTGATGGGAAAGTGTGAGCGCTGTCTCAGAGGGCCAGCTGCCCCTGGCTTCTGTTGCCATTTCCAACCGGGCATTCAAAAAGGCTTTTTGCCACTCAACTTAGACAGGTGGTTCCTTTTTGATAAAAGTTAAGGTACGGTATTAACTCTTATTAAAAAGGAACCATTCCCTTTCTGAGTAGAGAAGTGAAAGAAAAAGCTTAGTCCATCCCAAGAGAACCTAAAAGAAGCACCAACCCCCTCTACTCTCTCAGTGCTTCTTTGAGAGGAAGCACCAAGGAGTAGCTCTTGCTGCCACCATTTTCCTACCCAGGCAATCAGAAAGGCCAGAAGCAGTGCTGCAGTAGAGAAAGTAGAGGGAATTGGTGCTTCTTTGAGATTCTCCTGGGATGGACTAAGCTTGCATCTTCCACCACTCTACTGAGAGAGGGGATGGTTCATTTCTTGATAAGGGTTAAGGTACTGTCAGGAACCGAATTCACACACACAAACATAACCGTACTAATACACTATTTATTAGGAGTGTGATACATAACAGAGGACTTTAGTGAGTGAACTGAAGGCAATTAGCAAAATCCAAACATTAAAAGCAAATATATATATATATATTTCGGGATGGGCAGGATGTCGGGTAGCCCTCCATATTTCAGTTATGGGACATGTAGTAGGAGTTAATTAGTTGCTTGCTTGTAACAAGGTATGAGAACCAGGGACCGTTAGACAAACAAAGCTAGGAATGTAGTGATAAGCGCTGCTAGGCTGAAACCTGAGCTCCAAGGTCTCTTGCAGGCGGGATGGGAAACTATTTGCTTTTGATGTTTGGATTTAATGTTTAATGTTTGGATTTCGCTAATTGCCTTCAGTTCACTCACTAAAGTCCTCTATTATGTATCACACTCCTAATAAATAGTGTATTAGCACGGTTACGTTTGTGTGTGTGAATTCGGTTCCTGACAGTACCTTAACCCTTATCAAGAAATGAACAGATGGCATATCAGCGAACAATAGAGAAGAGAGAAAGGTAGAGGGGATTGGAAAGAAAGGGGAAAATGGGAACACAACAAGCAAACAAAAATGCAAATTGCAGTAGTTAAACATGGATTGTTGAAGTTCGGGAAGCAGGAACAGTAGGTCAAGTAGGCTGGTTACTCTGGGAAGATGAATTCAACAGAGCTGGTTTCAGTAAGCTGGAATGAAAAACAGGGTGAATAAGTTTGTAAGTGTCAGATAAAAAGAGTTCAAAGGTAACATCATTAATGGCACGTTTGATTGGGAAAGGACCAAGGTACTTGGGAGAAAGTTTTTTGGAGGGGCTATTGGAGGAAATTTTTTGGAGGAACGTAAACAAGGTCCCCAGGTTTGTATGTAGGATTGGGTTGCCGTTTTCAGTCAGCAAAGTGTTTGTGAGAAGCTTTTGAAGCTTTGAGGAAGTCTGTACAGAGGTCCAAGTAGAAGAAATTTTTGTAATCCAAGAGTTGAGTGAGGCAGGTTGAGTTGTACAGAAGGTGGTAGGTAGTGAAGAAAAAAGTTTTGGGGTGGCACCTAGGATAACTTCAAATGGAGTTTTGCCAGTAGAGGAGTGCAATGCAGAATTGTAAGCAAATTTGGAAAAGGGGAGGAGGAGAGCCCAATTATTTTGGTTGGAGTTGATGATGCAGCATGAATACTATTCTAGGGTTTTGTTGGTGCATTCGGTTTGGCCATCAGTTTGTGGATGATAGGATCTGCTGAGTTTTTGGGAAATGCCCAGAGTTTTTAGTAGTGAAGTCCAGAATTGGGATGTGAGGATAGGTTCACTGTCAGAAATTATTGTGGAGGGTAGTCCATGGAATCTCCAGATGCTGCTGATGAAGAGGTTGGCTAATTTTTCAGTGGTTGGTATTTTTTTTAGCGGAATGAAGTGAAATCGTTTGGAAAAATGATCGGTGACAACCCAAATGGTATGGTAATCGTGTGAGTTCAGTAGACCTACAATAAAGTCCCATGAAATAACATCCCAAGGTGAGGACGGAATAGGAAGTGGTTGTAGAAGTCCATGCGGTTTAGAAGAAGAGGATTTGCAGGTGTTGCAAATTGTGCAGTTTTTTATATATTCCTGGACTTGTTTTGTAAGGCTAGGCCAGTGAAAAAGTTTTCTCATGGAATGTAGAATTTTCAGAAAACAGACATGTCTAGCAGGCTTGGAATCATGGTACCTTTTTAAAATTTCGATGCAGCAAGATGGTGGTACATAGATTTTAATTCCGATGAAGGCCAAATCATCAAACCAGGTGATTGAGTCTTTGTGTGATTCCAGCCAAGTGTCAGTTTGGTAGGCAGATTTGATAGAATGTTGGAAGGCAGAATCAAGTAGTGTTGAGGCTGTTTCACATGCCTTTTTTTGTGCACTAGTAGTTACTTGTAATCCAAAATTGCCTGGGGGGGAAAGTAGGTTTTTCTGTCGATATAGAAGAAAAGGAGGGAGGCTCGTGGCAGGGTAGACCTGATGGGGTGTCTGCCAAAGTGTTACTTTTACTAGGTTTGAATACAATTTTGAACCTAAAGCACTGGAAAAATTCAGCCCAGCGTGCTTGTTTGGGGGTTAGGTTTTTGGCTGTTTTTAGTGTTTCAAGATTTCGATGGTCAGTCCAGATCTGAAATGAAATGTTAGAGCCATCAAGGAGGTGTCTCCACAAAGAGAGTGCAAAGTGGATGGCCATGGCCTCCTTTTCCCAAATCAGCCAGTTGCGTTGTGTGGCGGAGAATTTTTTGGAGATAGATGCGCATGGTTTCAGGTGGTTGTCTGTGTCATGTTGCAGGAGGACAGCTCCCATGGTGAAGTCAGAGGCATCAGTTTGAATTATGAATTCTTTGGCAGAATCAGGGAATAAGAGAAGGGGTTCAGTGGTAAATTTTTGTTTGAGGTTGTCAAATGCCATTTGGCATTTTTCAGTCCATACGATACGGTTGCATAGGTTACACTTGGTGTCAGTTGATTTTTTCAAGAGGTCAGTGAGAGGGAGAGCAATAGTTGCAAATCCTTCTATGAAGTTGCAATAGAAGTTCACAAAACCAAGGAATTGCTGGAGCTGTTTTCAAGTTTTGGGGGCTGGGCAGTTTAGTATGGTTTCAGTTTTGGCAAGATCCATGTTTAGGGTGTTCTGGCAAATGCGATACCCTAAATAATCAAAAATCTGAGTGTTAAACTAGCACTTTTAGAGTTTAACAACAAGTTTATTGTCTATGAGTCTTTGCAGCACAGTGCATATGAGCTTGGTGTGTTGTTCAAGAGTTTCCGAATAGATTAAATGTCAGCCAGGTAAACAACAACACCTTCGTAGTGGAGATCTTGTAATACAGAATTGAGAAACATTTGGAAAGCAGCGGGACCAGCTTGTAATCCAAAGGGAGAACTGTCCATTGGTAGTTTCCCAGTGGGGTTGAGAAGGTAGTCAACCACTCACTGTCAGGATCCATGCGTATTCTGTGGAAGGCCTCCTTGAGGTCTAATTTTGTAAAGAACTTGCCTTTTATCAATTGATTTAAGACATCCTTAGTTAAAGGAATTGGATAAATATTAGGCAAAACTGCCTGATTAATTAAATTGTAGTTTACAATAAGCCTCGGTTCTCCTCCATCCTTTTTATTGCAGAAAAATATTGGACTGGCCGTAGGAGCAGATGAGGGTTTTATAAATCCACATTGTAAGTTTTTGTTCAGGAATCTTTTTTAGAACATCAAGTTCTTGGTTGTTCATTGGATATGTTTTTGGTTTGGGAATTTTAGCCCCTTCTATTAATCTGAGTTTGCAATCAGAGTCTCTGTGAGGGGGCAGTTTGTCTGCTTCATGGTCCTCAAAAGCTTTTTGCAAGTCACTGTACTCTAATGGAATTTTCTGCAGTTCCTCGGGGCTCAAATTGAGTGCCGAGTTAGGGGGGTTTTGTTCGGGCATTTGGTTTACATCATGGATATGCTTGAGTAAGCCTTGTGTCCAGTCAATTTGGGGATTGTGATGTTTCAGCCAGTCATACCCAAGGACTACTTGAAACCCGATTTTGCTGGGCACTAAGAAGCATAATTTCCCCTGATAGTTTCCCACTTGAACAGGGATAGGTTTGGTCTTTTCCTGTACAGGGCCTCCTGCCATTGGTCCATTTGAGATGACAGCCTTTTTTAGGGGTTCAGACTTTACGACAAGTTCTTTTGCCACAACAGGATTTAATAGACTGGTAGTACAGCCAGAGTCAACTAAGGCCTTGTACATCCATAATTTCCCATCATTTCTTTGTAAGGCTACAGTTACATATACATGGCGAGTTTTGGTGGTACTTACATTAGCGTACTCTTCGGGGTCCCAATCATTGCTGTCCAAGTCAGATGTGGGAAGTGGGCTGTCCTGACCATCGCAAGTTCCAGCAGCGGTTCTGTTGGCTTCAGGGTGTCAGCCTTACGGGACACAGGTCGGGTGGTGCGGGTGCCCGACTTTTCTTCAGTAGGTTTCTTCAGTCCCTGGCATTCGCTGGCAATGTGGCCTTTCTTCCCACATTTGAAACAGGTGCCTTCTTTGAGTCGCTTTTTCTTTTCCTCATTGCTCAGGAAAGTGGTTTTTTGCAGTCCTGGGTGCGGTGACCGATTTCTTGTGCTTGCCTTTGCCAGGTAAGCTGGACACTCTCCATTATGCTTCCCACTTCTCTGGCTAGTTTCATCCATACCAGGAGGCTGGCAGGATCCCCTTGGGTCAAGCACCGATCCAAGATGATGAGATTCAATCCATCTTGAAAAAATTGCTTGAGACTGTCATCTTTCCATTCTGGAACCTTACTGGCTAACTTCCTGAATCTCATGAGTGCTTGACGACAGTTCGTTTTCCTTGGTGCAGTTTCTTCAGCTGGTATCTGGCTTGTTCTTGAAAGAATGGATCCTCAGATCTTTCTCTGAGTTGATGTATGAACAGCTGCAGGTCAGCTGTTTCCTCAGCTTGTGAGTCGAACAAGCTGGCAACCCACTCCGCTACTTCTCCTTTGAGGTGTTGGCTCAGGTATCTAATTCTAGCTGCATCATCAGGGAAACTGTTCCCATAGTCAGTCATGTAGTTGGAGGCCATGTTAAGAAAGTATGATAGTTTGCTCCATCGCCATTGTATGTGGTCTTCAACTCTCGGAAGGGTCAGGGCCCTACTTGTGGTGACAGTATCCCAGGAGGTGCCAGTGCTGCCACCACTGGAGCAGCTGCAGCTGCTGGAGCCTGGGGTAGCGCTCATCCAACCTGAGGCACCAGGAGTCTCCAGTTGTGCAGCTGAGCTCACAATTTGGAAATTTCTTCTCTCTGCTTTTCCAATTCCTCTTCTCTGGCTAGAAGTTGTTTCATTATATTGGTCTCAACAATAGGTGTATCTCATCTGGTAGCCCAGTGTTGGTGGCACTGAACAGTTTCTGGTCTCTCGCCCCAGGCCCAGGTTTGGCCTCCGGTCAGGGTTGCTGGAAGGATCGAAAGTCATGTCTTGGGTTTTGCATTAGGAGCCAGGCTTGGAACCATCTCGTCTCTTTCGGCAATTTCCTTGCCTGGAACTTCGACGGCTCCCCCGGATGCTCCCTTGTCTTCAGGGTCTTCTTCACTTATTTGATACATGTTGTTATTTTTGTAGGAGTTCGCTCACTCTGTCAGGAACCAAATTTACACACACACAAATGTAACAGTGCGAATACACTATTTTGTGTGTGATATATAGTACAGGACTTCAGTGAGTGAACTGAAGGCAATTAGCAAAATGCAAACATTAAAACCAAATAGTTTCCCATCCCGCCTGCAAGTGACCTTGGAGCTCAGGTTTCAACCTAGCAGCGCTTATCACTACATTCCTAGCTTTGTTTTATCTAACAGTCTCTGGTTCTCATACCTTGTTACAAGCAAGCAGCTAATTAACTCCTACTACATGTCTCATAACTGAAATAAGGAGGGCTACCCGACAGGTATAGTGCTTACAGTGACTCGTGGATAAGTCAACTCAGGTTTTTGGGTAAATTTTTTTACTACAATTTCTAGACTTATATATGGCTGTATACATTAATATAAACAGTACAGTAATTAGTACAAGTATAAATGTAGACAAATTTTATATAATGATTTATAGTAGCTTCAAAATAAGAGTATTTAACTATAGTTATTTTATTGAACTTTCAAAGAACTACAACATACAAGCATAAATAATTATCTCTGGAGAGTTGGAAGTCATGCATGTACCCCTTTCATCCATATTGTATGCCTTTGTTTATTTGTTTGTTTAGATAGTTTGTGGGTATTACTCCATATTTTTTCTTAATAAAAATATTTTTTAAAAAATTTTATGCAGTCATAAGTTGACAGGTGACTTGAAACTGCATGTGTGCACACACAAAAAACATAGAAGGTATGCTAATAAATAAAATAGATATTGAAAAGGAAATACAGTTGGCCCTCCACATTCATTGGGATTAGGGGTATGGAACTCTTGCAAAAGTGGAAAAATCACATATATCAAAATGTGTGTGTGTGTGTGTGTCTGTGGGAAGGGGGTTGAAGCATAGTTGGGAGAATAGGCACCCAGGGTCCGAACCAGGTCAGGGAAAGGAGGGGGGTAAGATGGTGCGCCCAATACTTCTTCTTCTCACCCATCTCCTTTCTTATGTGTGGAGGGGTGGGCTGTGGGAGAGGGTTTGTGGTGCTGAGAAACCAATCTGTGAGCCATCCGTAACTGGACAGGCAGTGGCTAGTGGACAAAGAGAAGGACCAGAGGAGGGTTTTTAAAGGGCTGCGCAGCCTGATCAGACCTGTCAAGAGGGTTCTACTGGAAAGGAAGTACCTAAGGTAGAAGGGACAGTTTCAAAAAAACTCACAGATAATCAAATCTATGAAAGTCAAACCTGCAAATATGGAGGGCTGACTGTAAAAGGAAAAGGAAAATTCAACAGAAAGTGAACAAAGAGCAAGTCGCATTTCATGAGGAAAGAGGAAGATTGTCTGAGTGACCTGATAAATGGATATCTGCTACATAAACAAAATTTTCCATTCAAGTTGTATGGTTTGTGTACCTTCTCAAGAAGTGTCTTTATGCAAACTGTTATGCTGACAGAACAAAACATAAAAAGATGGTTCTGGTTTGGAATGATCATTTGCTATATGTCTTAGATAAACAAACAATAGAGCTGCTCTTACAGGTAAATCAGAAAGCAAGAAAACTGAAAAATCTCCCACGTGACTTTTCATTGTGATCCTCTTATGAAAACTGTTATATCAGAAACATAAAGGACTCAATCAATTCTTGGTCCCAACTAGATTAGACCCATTGAATCAATTGCTGAATAATAAACACTTTTATAAATTCCCTTGATCAATGGATCCCTGCTAGCTGAGACTTGTAACTGAACTTAGGCAATAGAGTGTAGTTTCTTTTCGTATAGGTCATTGTTTTAGCTATTTTTGTCCTTGTCTCTTTTCCATCTTAAACATTAATACATATTTCTGTAATAGTACAATTAATATCCTCTTCATTAACTTATCCACAAAAAAATGAGAAATGTCTGCTCCACCAATTAGCAAACAAACATCTTGTTTAACAAGCTATTTAAAAACAATTGTTCCTTCCATTAGTCACAGTAGGAAATAGAATTTAAAAGCTGTGTGAATATTTTTATGGACTGTTGGCTTTTGTTCCCTATGGTTACTGTTTGTTACAGATGTAACCCCCCCCCTTTTCTCAGAAGGGCACTAGGGCTATGACTAACAAAATGCCTTTGATAATGAGAAATGGGTATATAACCATTATTATGCCTATTCTTTCAGGAAAAACTGCTAGCGTCCAACCAATCTTCTCTCAGTTGGCTAAAGCTATCATCTCCCTGGTCTTCCTTTGTTTGTCTTTGATCTTTTAACGACCACCCACCACTCTACTGCCAAATTTATTAATGTTTCCCATTGCTTTGTTTATGTAATACCCTTCCTAAATCCTCCTACTGGCTTTCTGTCCAGTCTCAGGTTCTGTTGAAGTGTCTTGTCTTTGCTTAACAAAACCTATATATATTTCCCTTCCTGAGCCAGTCCTGCCATTAAGTAGAGTGGTGCAGCCATCCACTTTAAAGTAAAGATTTGGAATATTAAAACACAGCATATTCTGGGGGTTCCGGTTCCGCAATGGCGAAGAGAAGGTTAATCCTCTCCAGCTTCGGAGAGAATTCATCACGTTTCATGACTGGGAGACGTCTGCAAGGAAGCAGACACCTCAAAAAGTTGTCCGGTGAGAAGAGAACTCGAATGGGGCCACGGAGACTCGTTTCCTTCCTTGTTCAAGTGTGAGGAATTCATCTAATCCACTTGAACAGGGGAGAGGGAGTTGGATGGCAGCCATCGTGGTGAAAAGTAGCTGAGCTTGATCTCAGCGTGTCCTCGTCGCGGATTTTTAAAACCACTTGATTGGACTGGTGCCAGGGTGATCTGACTACTGTAGAGAGGGCATTGCCAGCTCTGCAAATAAGGTGATATTTAACTTTCATTCCTCTTTTTAAAACTACTATCATAACTTATACATAAGAGTGGATCTATATTGGGTTTTACGAGACAGAGAATAGTTAACTAAACTCTGAAATCAGCAGCTGTTTCTTTTTTTGTTCTTTCCTTGTTGTTTGCGAGAACAGGATTAATATTTTTGTGATTTGGACATCAAGTGGGAGAAAGCTTTTTTTTCTTTCTCTTCTTTACTGGATTTTTTTTGTAAAAAAGAGGTCTTTTCTAAAATTAATTTTTATTTTTAATGTATGGGCACTGAGTGGTGCCAAGATGGCCACCGGAGTTAGAAGAGAGGTGGAGTATAAACAGAAGGGGGTAAGCGCTCAGCTCAAACGGGAAGCCTTTTTTTTGTCTTTTTCCTCACTTTTTTTTTTGTCTTCCTTAAAGAGAGAGGAAAATATCTTAAATAAACCTTAAGGTGCTGATCCGATTCAGAGTGACAATAGCAGGAAGAATATTTGAGACAAGCGATCGGCAGTTGAGATTCGGGACATGGGGAGGAAATGGTGGCAGTGGTGCTTTGAAGTGCTGGCTGAGAGACAGGAGGGTGCAGACATACAGACTGGTGCAAGAGGCTAGCAGCGAGATCAGACCCAGCCCTGGAGTGGAGAAGGATTTAGCTGGGAAAGCGGCGTGGAGGATGTATAGAAAGATATAGAGAAGGTGAGACGAATGATCTGGAGATTTGACGGGGGAAAATGGACCTCGACACGCGAATTAGCGGGGTGGATTCAGCGTACAGGCTGGTGCACGGAGAGGAAATCGGAGTGCAGGACGGTGCGCGAAGAGGAATCGGCGCACAGGCCGGTGCGCGGTGAAAATTGGCGAAGGAAGTGGGGAGAAAGGAGGGCAGAGTATATATAGCTCCATAGGTATTAAAATAGAAGGGAATGAGAAAGCAAGCTGTAAGGGGGATTATCCCTCAGCAATCTAATAGAGCATTAATTACACGTATAGAGTGGAAACTGGTAGAGAATAATAGAATATAATATTGGAATTAAATATCTTTGAGGATGCTGCTGTAGTTATTGATTTCTAAAAGTTATAGGTGGTTGAAAAATCAGATAAGTTAATGAATTGGGGTTACCTGTACTGAAGAGTTTTGTATAGACTGTTATGAATAGAATTGAATTGATTTGTTTTAAAAATGAAATGATTTGACTGGGGTTAAATTGATTTGAATTGAATTAACTGAGTTGAATTGAATTGAAGAACTGAACTGAAATTGAATTGAAATGAAATGATGGAACGATGAATTACATGGGGGGAAACTTGAATGAATTAATGAATTGTACAAAATCAAATAGGAACTGATTGTATATCTCTATATGAATAATTAGATTTCTGGGCATAACCTCATTTTTTTTGTTTAATATAAAAGAGTAATAGGATAATGGACATGAATTTAAGCTTGTAAATTAAGGAGGTGGCATTAGGGAAGGGAAGAATAGACTATTTGATTCATCTGTATGGACACGAGATCTAAATGAAAAATGGCAAAACAAATAAAAGGCACACCACTTGACTCTAGACCAACGTAGCAATAACTACAATACCTAAACAAATGGAACAGAATTTAATTTTGGAAGAGATCAGACTGATGCGAACTGAGCAGACACAAATGAGAATGGAACAGTTGGAAATGAAAACAGAATGGAGAAAAGATATGAGAGATTTACGCAGCAAAATAAATAGTTTTTAAGAAAGAATTTAAAGAAATAAAGGAAACAATTAACACCCTTTCCGAGGAGATTAAGGGAACTACAGGAAGAGTGGAGAAGTTGGAGGAAGAACTGAAATTGATCCAAGAGAAGTGCACAACATTAACATGGAACATGAAAAGGATATTGATGAGACAGCTTTATTGGAGCTTAAGATGCAGAGAACTCACTGAAGATCCGTGGATTAAAGAGCAAAGCTCTGAAGATCTTAGAAAGATTCTAATTCCAGTGTTAGCAAATTTGATTGAGATGGACCCTCAAACATTGGACTGGGAAATAGATAGAATTTCTAGGTTTGGGCCCCCTTTAAGAAATAGGAGAGAAGAACGTCCGAGGGATGTGCTGATTTCATGTGTGAGGAAATCAACAAGAGATCTTATCCTCCAGGCCAACACTAAATCAAGAATTGAAGTAAAAGGTCAGAAGCTGCAATTATACGAAGATATACCAACAAGAATACTTCAGAAAAGACAAGATTATAACTTCTTAACTTCCAAACTACGTCAGAATGGAATTTAATATAGATGGGCAAGATTGGAAGGTGTGACTTTCCGATATTGGAAAAAGTTATTTGTGATTTCATTGATACAAGAAGCTAAAGATTTTCTGACAAGATATGGCAAAAACTTTGCTGAAAAGATGCAACAATCAGAGGAAGAATTGAGCAGAAGGAGGTAAAATCTAAAAGGAAGACGTAGGTGAAAAAGTAACTTCGACCTCCCACAAGAAAGCTTGGAGGAAGAGCTGCAAAAAATAAAGCAAAAGGATCTACTTGAAGGAGATTCTGTAAAACAAGGTAGCTTTACAACATCAATATCGTTGTTAACTGAGCAAGATGACTCAATTGCATAAGAACACAATAACAGCGGAGTTAAGGATTTGGTCATGGAACATTAAGGGTATATGTACACCGGAAAAAAGACGAAAGATCTTCCATTATCTGGGCAAACAAAAGATGGATGTGATTTGCTTACAAGAAACTAGAATTAAGCGAGCCAAGGAACACCTTTTTAGAAATAGGAAATTTGGGAAAGAATATATGTCGTTGCCCAATGAGAACAAGCGAGGGTAGTTATGTACGTAAGTGAAAGAATCCCATCCAAAGAAATCTTTTGAGATGAAGATGGCCGCTATGTAGCTGTAGAAATCGACTGGCAAGTGCAAAATTTGCTACTGGTGGGTGTTTGTGGTCCACATAATGGAAAAGAGAAATTTTATAAAGAACTTCGAACCCAGATTATGGATAGAGAATATGATCAAAAGATTCTGATGGGTGATTGGAATGGGGTGGTATCTCCATTGTAGATAGAAAATCAGATAAAAAAATAAAAAGTCAAGACAAGCTACCTATATCTTTTGAAAATCTAAAACGGACACAGAAACAGTCGATTTATGGAGGTTCCTATATGGGAAAACACAAGCATACACCTTCTGCTCCGAACCACATGCATCTTTCTCGTGAATAGACATGTTTTTTGTTTCAAAATCTTTATGTGCGCAGGTAAAATCTATGGAAGCTCAAACCCCGGCACATTTTCAGACCATAATGCTATTGTTATGAATTTTAAAAGAAGGAAAACTGAATATAATTGGCGTCTAATGAGCACCTATTGAGAGATGAGAAAATGTGGGGAAAGCTAAAGAAGTTCTACATAACTATTTTTTGGGAAAATACTCCAGGAGAGTATTAATCTCCAAACGATATGGGATGCTGGCAAAGCGGTCGTTAGAGGTTTTTTTTTCCAGCAAAATGCAGAAGTGAATAGAAAGAGAAAAGAGAAGATACAATGGATAAATGAATCAATTCAAAGGAAGGAGATAGAACTACAAATGAAACCATCAGAGAAAAAGATTAAAGAGGAAATAAAAATATTACAGAAGCAATTGGAGTTGATGATGACAGCAGAGATAAGCAAGAAATTGAAGATGTGGAAGCAGAAACATTTTGAATAGGGGAATAAGCCTGGAAAATGGCTGGCCCTCAGAATGAGATATAAAAATCAAAACCCACCTATTTTGAAAATAAGCGATGGCAAAAATACATATCACGAGACAGAGAAGATAAAAAAAGTATTCACACAGTTTTACTGTAATTTGTATCGGGAAAGAAAATTCAAGAGGAAGATATTGGAAAATTTATATCATCTGTAAAAATGAGAGAGCTGTCGGAAGAGCAGAGACTAAAATTGAATGCATCTATCTCGGTGATGGAGGTTGTCGAAGCAATAAGATGTCAGAAGAAAAATAAAGCCCCTGGTCCTGATGGATTGCCTTCAGAATACTATGCAATATTACAAAATGAATTACTTCTACATTTTTTGGCAGTAATGACGAAGTTAAAAATGGGAAAATACCAGAGTCCTGGAAACAAGTTTTTGTAACTTTGATACCAAAAGAAGAACGAATCCAAGCTTTCCGAAGAACTACCATCCGATTTCACTCCTAAATGTGGACTATAAATTATTTATGTGGATAATGGCAAACAGATTGAAAACAATTCTGAAAGATATAATATCTGAAGATCAAGCGGGGTTTTTGCCAAATAGACAGAAAAAAAAAAATATGAGATATATACTGGATATACTTGAAACTTTTGATAAGCAACCAAGCAGAAAGTTGGCCATGTTGTTTTGGACATTGAAAAAGCCTTTGATAGTGTAAATTGGCAATATATGTTCAAGATGATAGATAAGTTGAGAATGGGAGAAAACTTTATTATGGCTATTAAAACTATTTATAAGAACCAGTATGCGCAAATTTTGATAAATGGGGAGAATCGGAAAGATTCAACATTGAAAGAGGTACAAGGCAGGGGTGCCCGTTATCTCCTTTACTTTTCTTGGTATGCATGGAAGCTCTGATTGTAAAACTTAATGAAGAAAAGGATGTGAAAGGAGTGTGAATCCAAGGTATGGATTATAAGATAAGAGCTTTCGCGGAAGATGTGGGCAGGGCGATAAGTTTAGACCAGTGGCAAAAAACTTGGCGAAAAAGAATGAAGTATACTGTTTGCCAAAACTTGAGAGAAAACATCTATAAAATGCATCTGAGATGGTAGCTCCCACCCGAAAGATTAGCTAAAATGTATAAGTGCGATGATAGATGCTGGAAGTGCCATACAGAAAAAGGTACCTTTTACCATCAATGGTGGCTCTGTATTCACGCACAGAGATACTGGAAATTTATTCATTTAACCATAGAGAATTAGGAGTCAAATATAGGATGATTCCAAAAACATATCTATTGAATATCTTGGAAGATGAAATGGAGAAGAAGCATGGAAGGATTATGTTTTACATGATAATATGTGCTAGAATCGTATTTGCGAGATACTGGAAATCTCAGGAAATCCCTATGGAAGAAGAATGGGAAAAAGCCCTGTGGGACATGATGATTATGGATAAAATAACTCTGTCTCTTAACAATAAGAATATAGGGGAATTTAATAAAACTTGGGAACTGTTAATATCTTTTTTTTAAAGAGAAATGGAAAGAAGAAATATTTGCAGAAAGTTTAGTGGGATTATGATATGGAACCTAATATATATGCGCATATATATATATATATACACACACACACACACACACACATACATACATATACATGTTTAGCCTACTCTCATTGATAAAATTTGTATCTTTTGAGATAAAAAGAATTAACGTCATACTGATTAATAGATACAGAAGTCAGGATCCAGATTCTGAATATAAAATACTGCAATATCAACAAGTCTAACCAAGTGGGTAAAACTTCTTCTTTTTTTTTCTTTTTTTTTTGTTTATGTTGTTCTGGTTTAAGTTGTATAGTGTATTCTTGTGTTTTGTTTTTTGTTTTTTGTAATAGATCTGCTAATGTATATTTTAATGTTTGAAACTTTGTTAATAAAAAATAATTTTAAAAAAACACAGCATATTCTGAGACATCCTTGTCTATCACTTTTGCGTGATCATCACTGCTAACTGAGGGCTTTCTATTCCCAGAAACAATTCTTCCGTTCTTGCTAACACTTATGCCTAGAACTGACACTCACAGTGCTTACGTGATACCACTTTCCTTTCCTCCTTTAAATCCTTAAAAAAATTGCTGTAAATAACCTTTTGAATAACCTCTAGTCCCAAAATCCTGCTGGAACTAAGCCCAAATAAATATAAGTGCAAAGCCACTTGCCTTCCATAGATTACTTATGCCTTCATTTCACTCTCCTTTCTCAGTGGTTTTCTTTGTATTTCTTTCCAGATTTTAAGCATCTTAAAGTAGTAACCCGCCTTTCCAAAAAACTTTACAATTTGTAGAGTTCAGTATACAGTATGCGTATAGAAGGTGCTACTGTCAGTACATAAGAGTTCAATGAACCTTCAGAATTCAGTGTATCTCTGCAAGCTTTCTGCTCAGAAACTCACTGAATCTCCTTGTGACTCCTACCAGTTGAAAACTGAGCCACCCAATATCAAATGCTACAAGTTTTGGCCATCGTTGCAATAATGCTTCCAAATATAGTGTTGTGCTTTTGTCCATAGAATGATGTTACCCTGATTTCTGGGGGGTCCCGTGAAGGACACCTAAATGATCTCCAAATTATACAAGTTGGGGAAATTAGTCAAAGAGCACAAGTTAGCAATACGAGAAGCAGGGCAACGGAGCGAGATCTTTTACCCAGCATCTATGGGGTCAGGCTGCGTCAAGGAGCAAACAGAAGTGAAATAATAATTGTGGTTTTTATTAAAATACAATCAAGTGTATGCAGCACACTCACACAGATAACTATAGAAATAAAGGTTGGAGTTGGATAGAGGGATTTTGAGAGGAAGTTTTTGGTATGGAAAATACTGCACCTGTCCTGAAGCCCCGGTAGTCTGAAGATAGAGTTCGTGGATATGAAGGTTCTCAGTACGTGGGACTGGGGAAGGCTCACCAAGCAAAGTGGCAGCAAGGCGGTATGGAAGTCGGGAGCGATCCGAGGAAGCTCTCAAAGTCAGGGGTTCTTATAGGGGAAATTGTGGCCGTAGACTAGTCCGTACTTGGGCAAAACAATGAGTTTTGGGCTGGAGACAAAGCCTCCGAAAGGTCAGAATTTTAGCATGATTGAGTTAGATTCAAATTGTCAGTAGGGTAGCCCGTATGCAAATGCAGAGTGCTTGACGCTTGAGTATTCAGCTCGTCAAGCTGCCTGCTCAGGGCAGGGAGTTCTTTGTAGGTAGAGTGCATACATAATGAGGGTACTTGCCATGAGGTCTCCTGAAGCAGCAGTTTGGCTATTTCTGGCCTGCCTGTATTGTTGTTGGATATTACGACGATTAGCCTGTTTGCATGCTTGTCCGGGGGCCTCGCAAGCACATAGGAAGGAATGGATAAGGAAGGCCAAATTATTGATATCAGAATGATATCTGGTGCCCCCCCCCCAAGTCTGGCTAGACACTGCGGTAACAATGGCATTCATTCACTTGTAAGAGAGAAACCTAAGGCTGCACATAGGGGAATCATTCAGATCAGTTTCTTGTTCTGATTATTTCAGTTATGAAAAATCTAACCTTCTCCAGTCAGCTTTGCCTCATTCTAGTTTCTGTTTCTTGAGCACACTGGTATGAATGATTGAATGTTAAGAGCTGTCTTGATTTATCCTGTTGGATCTTCCTACAAGTGTTTGGATGTCCCCTTAAATGATATACAAACACTTAAATGATATGGCTTGCTTTATCTGGGTGTTTCACCTGAAGGAAAAGCACAAAACGTGCTCTCTCCCTCTCCGTTATATTTGCCAACTGTTTTACAAAATCAGGCCTACCTATCTTAATCAGTTTGCTTTGGTTGTTATTGTTGTTACCATTTTAGGTTGATGTGATTATAACTTTGGGTGGACTTGGAGGCCGATTTGACCAGATCATGGCAACTGTGGAGACTCTCTTTCATGCAACTAAGATGACGCCCTATCCCATCGTAGTTATTCAGGAGTGCTCCTTGATATACCTACTGCAGCCTGTAAGTAAAATTAAGCCTACATTTTAAAAAAAATAAACATAAAGGGCTTTGTCATATTGGTTACTTCCAAATTCTATCATCTTTAGGGTACAGTTGGAATACCCAGTATGCATGACAAAACACAGCCCCTGTGTTCTCCTTTTATTTGGGTTTGCAGTTTACATGCTGACTCAGAAATAAAAGACAGCGGAGATCACCTAGCTAAAAATTAGAGCAAGAGCAAAAAATTTACAGTGCAATCCGATACATGTCTTTGGTGCTGATGTGTGCCTTCAGTTTGGGGCTGACTCTGTCATGGGCTTTTCTTGGCAAGATTTGTTCAGAGGGGGTTTGCCTTTGCTTTTGCCTTTCTCAGAGACTGAGAGTGTAACTTACCCAAGTTCATGCAGTGAGTTTCCATGGTCAAGCAGGGATTCAAATGCTGGTCTCCAGAGTCCTAGTCCAACACCCAGACCGCTACACTATGCTGTCTACTCACAGATAAGCACCACTAAATTCAGTGGAAATTATTGTTGAAACCTTAAACTCATTCTAATCGTTCTACTGAAAATAGTGGGACTCAGACAGTCCTTGACTTTGTGGATCATATCCACAATGCACTTTGCAATTTTTTAATACTCTTTAATTTAAAACCTTTTGTTAAGGTCAACCAGTGTTTCTGACATTTTCTTTGCTGTGTGCCTGTTCCTGAGCTGGACAGAATAAAGCAAAACACACCTCAAAACTCCAAGAAAGGAGTTACATATTTTCAATAAAAGGACATTAAAGCAATTGATCATTTTTTAGACCAATTATGACATTCTTGTTTGTGCAAAAAAGGATGTTTAAAATATGTTTTTGAGGCAGGTAGCAGGACTCTCACCATTGACTTTATTCACAGATAATTCATATGTGGAATACAGTTGCTGGTTATGATAGGGTGTAGAAATTCAGAAATAAAATTCTCTGTTCTCAAAGTTTGATGCTCTCGATATTTAGGACAGTTGCTGTGCACAGAAGGTCATTTTCTACTAAGTGAAAATGGGAAAATTCCTATTGTCGTCATTTGCAGAACCGATAAGCTAGTGTGTGTGCATGTGTGAGAAAGGATAATTTGATGTAGTTTGAAATTAATATGCGTTTGCACATAAGCCATTTATCTCCAAATTGACAATGAGTTTAGATGACTTTGGAGAAGACTAATTAGAACCTTTTTGGTCATCATTGCAGTAATATCTCCAGCCTCTCAGGGAGCTGGGTACGTTTAGTCCTCAGAAAAGAAGGCTAAGAGGGGACATGATAGCCATATTCAAATATTTGAAAGGATGTCATATCAAAGAAAGAACGGGCTTGTTTTCCACGGCTCCAGAGATTAGGACAAGGAAGAATAGATTCAAGCTGCAGGAAAGGAGATTCCACTGAGCTTCAGGAAGAACTTCCGGACAGTCAGAGCTATCCATCAGTGGAATATGCTGCCTGGGAGTGTGGTGGAGTCTCCTTCTTTGGAGGTTTTTAAGCAGAGGCTGGATGGCCATCCGTTGAGAGCTCTCTGATGTGTGTTTTTGCATAGCAGGGGGTTGGACTGGATGGCCTTTGTGGTCTCTTCCAACTCTATGATTCTATGATTCTCTAATTCAAATGTGTTGCTTTACTTTTGCCGACCAAATGGCAACCAGCTAGTGGTTCCCAGTTTAGAACACAAAATGGTTACTTATATTACTTAGCTGCATGGAAGCATATAAATGGTTTTTGACATATAAGAATAAAAGTTAGTGCATAGAGATCATATTAATCTATCATGAAATGACTAAAAAAAAAATTTCAGCTCATTCTGCCTTATTATTAATTGGGTGTTGTGTGCTGCTATTTAGCTTTAGAATGCAAGGCAGCTATTTTTTTTTTAAATTGAAAGTTGTTTACCTACCTTCTTTACTCTGCTGATAAATTGGCTTTATAATGATGTATTGTGTTTTGTTTATTGTTAGAGACAGGAAGGTTAGTATAATTGCTTTTAGTTCATCACTAATTAGTTAAAAATCTAATTCAATTACAATTATGTTAAAAGGGGGAAATTAACTATTCCATTTTATGTTGAATTGTCATTCAAATTTAGGTTAAATTCCTACTTTAAAAGGCTTACCAAAATGAAGCTGAAAATGCCATACATGGTTTCAACATCTTCCTTCTTTTCATTATGCTTGTTTTGAGCCTAAGAGAGAAGGATATAGTTGCATGAATTTTTGAAAGTTCTGTCTTCTCTTCCATGGCTGAGGGCTTCCTTCCAATCCTGCTTCCTTGTGAGTAAATGGGAAACCTAGGGTGTCACTGCCAGCCATGGCAGAGCAGACAGTAGTTTCCTTCAGAAAGGGGCTCCTTGTTCTTCAGTGGCTAAAGGCTTCCTTCCAATCCTGCTTGCTCTCAACTTAATCCCCACCACTATCCCACCACCACCTCCTTTTTTTTTCCAGTTAAAGTTGACTACCAAACTTGAGACTTGACTTGAATTATCTTGCAAGGACTTGAGACTTGGAGTAAAAGACTTAAATACATCACTGGCTTTTAGAGACATGAATTGTTTCTGGGGGCTGACTAGAATCATGCTGAAAGCAAACTCAGGTGCCATTATTTTTTACCATTGTAAAAAATAATGAAGATATTACATAAAGATATTACATAATGTGGAGGCGGGAAGTTCTGAGAAGGGACAGGTAGGATCAACCAATGAGTAGTTGCCGTAATTCCTTTTGACAGAACAGATTTATTGGATGTGATAGAAGTGATGTACTGTGGAGTTGTCTTGATATACACATGGTGTACCACATGATTGACAGGGCCAGGTAGATAGCAGAAACAGCAAGTTTCTTGAGCTACATTTGTCTCTCTGCATCATGAGTTGCACAGGCCTACTTTACATTATTGCTGTTGTTTGTCTTCAAGTTGTTTCCAACTTATGGTGACCCTAAGGTGAAACTATCAGAGGAATACTTTATTTCCTCCTGTTCCTTGAGGGATGGAAACTTCAGAGTAGCTTTTCCGTTATCCATTTCATTTGATAGAAAAGTTTAGGGGACTTGGGATTTTTTTAAAGAAAAAAACTGTCGTACATAGAGCGTACTGGTTAAAAAAATAAAAATAAAAATGCAGGTTTCCTCTCTTTTCTGTCATGTATAAGGCACAATTTTGCTGTGGTGGTTTATTCAGCCAGGTTATAATTTGCAGCTGATTAGGCATATTGCTCATAAGCATGATGAGTCTGTTCTTGGACCTGTACCATTTTAGACTACACATGGTATAATCACATGATAAAATGTCCCCCGTCCCACTGTCACCTGATGTATAGGAAACCAGGGAGAATGCTAAGTTAGAACCCTTGCTCCTTTCATCTAAATTTTAATGCAGCATAGTTTTGAGAATTGAATCATATGTCCCTTTATGTGCAGACTAAAGCAGAACAGTCCAGGAACAGTTTATGTCTTGTGATGAGCTGATTGTCTAGAAATCCTGTTTTAATTGGTCCTTAGAAATCAATTTAAATTTTTTTCAGATGAAAGACTGCTTAATGGGCAGTAGGTGTTTGCCTAATCTGCTATATTCTATTTATTAAGAAGGGAAGTGTTGTTGGAGGGTGCATTTGTTTTTGTTTGAAGGAATTCTTAATATATTTAATATATTTTGCCATTTGGGCTGTTCTTCTTTTCAAAAAGCAGAATTCTGAGATAATGTCATCACTAAATAATAATTACTGTAATATTCTGAGTGATGAAAATGAATCATTAATATGGTGGAATCACTTTTTATGCTGAAGAGCTGTTATATAACAACCGATATCCTATCATGCTCAAAATTCCACTAATGTCAATAACTATTCAGCTAAATCTCATTTGAAGAACATCAGCCCCTCTAGAGTCATGTTTATCATTGCTCTCCATAGTAAGAATGAATGGTTTAAAGTTCACATATGTATTTTCTCATTTTCTGCTACTGTGCTTCTCAGGAGTACAAGAACAATACACTTTATACACCAAGCATAAATTATCTTTTATCTGTGAGTTTTACAGTGGATTGTAGTACAAGATAGTTGGACTTATGACAAAGAAATAAGAAGATGGCTAAGAATTAATGGGGAGTGAGTTTTATATTATATCAAATCATAGAGTTCTAAGAGATCACAAGCATCATTGAGTCCAACCCTTTACCATTGAGTTGAGTGAGTTCAAGTAAGGTTTCAATATAGGAGGAGGAAGAGGAGAAGGAGATGATGATTGTGGTATTTTTGCTTAGTGTCATCCCCCACCCCAAGAGTTTACCTGCATCAGAATACAAACCAGACTTTCCAGTGAAGGAGTCACAGCAGATACCTGACAGCCAGCCAAGTTGTCCTGTTCAGCAGGTCAGGCTGGGTTCAGAGCAGGAAGACAAACTTAAGAAGAGGCCTCCCAATCCCAGACAAAGACCATCTCTCAGGCATCTGGCCCAGACCATTCTCTATGAAAGGCTGTAATCAAGGTATCAGGGAGTACAGCCGTGAAGTGCTCCCCCTAAATACTGCCTGGGATCTGGGCTTTGGCTGAACATGCTGGCTATTAAAAAAACTTACAAACACCAGCTGTATTACTGAGCACAACTTCTTGGCAGTTTGGCCTGTAAAAATGTGTCTAGAAGATTTACTGGACTGTTTAACAATTCTGTTACACTACTGCCTGAAATCCTGACTCTGATTTATGGTTTTCTTGAGCCTGGAAGTTTTGACTCTAGATACCTTTTGCCATCTGCACAAGAAGCGGACTGGGGCAGGGGTCCTTGGGAGATGTGTTTGTATTCCACTGGAAAGGTCCAGTCATCTATGTTTTTCCACCATTCCCTCTCATCACAAGAGTGCTGGAAAAAATCTGCTGAGACAAAGCCTCAGCAATCCTGATCACCCCATGGTGGCCATGCCATGGTTCACCTCATTACTACTGTTGTCGAAGTCTCAGTATTGGAGGCTTCCACCCAGACCGGACTTACTGACTCTGAACAAGGGAACCATCCGCCACCCAGATGTCAACCGCCTCAGGTTCACAGTGTGGAATTTACTCTGGTGACATCTCTGCCACCTGTGGTCAGACAGGTCGTCGAAGTGGCTCACAAACTATTGACAACCTGTGCTTACTCCTACAAAATATCAAAGTTCGTCAAGTTCCTTTGCTGACTCAACATCGACCACTTCGACACCATACACTTTTGTGAGTTTCTTTCTTTGCTGGCTGAGAAAAGTCTTTCCCTCTCATCAGTCTGGTGCTACTGTTCAGCGATATCATCTCACCTGGAGCATATGGGTAGACCCTCATGCTTTGCAGACTCCTTAGTGCATACCTACCTTAAGGAGTACAAGCATCTATACTACCCTCTAGTACAGCCACCGGTCCCAGGCTGGAACCTGTCATTAGTACTTTCCCAGCCCTCTAAGAGGCCCTTCCAGCCAATGGCCACATGGGATCTCAGGTTGCTCTTCTGGAAAACAGCCTTCTTTGTCGCTATCTCATCTGCACTGAGGGCTAATGAACTGTGCACACTTAGAGCTGACAGACCATACCTCTCCGGCCGGATATCACCTTCTTGCCTAAGGTGGCCTCAGCCTTCCACCTTAATCAAGGTATTGTCCTCCCAGCCTTCCTCCAGAATCCGACCTCAGATCTAGAAAGGTCTCTGTATGCCCTGGATGTCCGCAGGGCCCTGGCCTTCTATACGCAGCACACTGCAGAATTTAGGAAGTCCCAAAGACTGTTTCTCTGCTATTCTTCTACAAAGAAAGGACTGAGGGTTTCCTCACAAAGACTCTCCAAATGGGTGGCCTCCACTATTAGACTTCCTTACGCACTGGCAAGGACAGATCCTCCTCCTCAGATTGGGAGTCATGCCAACAGAGCCCTCTCTGCCTTAGTAGCCTTTCTGAGAGGAATTCCACTGCAGGACATTTGCAAGGCAGCCATTTGGTCACAACCCATGACCTTTATTTCCCACTAAGATTGACCAATGCTCCTCCCCTCATACTGCATTTTGGAGGGCGGTCTTGTTCTCTTCTGTTCAGTGATGTGAACCCCATGTGGTAATTGTCACTCTTGTATATGTTTCTCTTTTGAACCATTGTGTCACATGTTGATATTTGACTTCCTCTTTTGCACTGATTATGATAAATCTCACCTGACTTAGTATTCATCTAGCATTCTTATGGGGGGGGGGGCTAGTTTTGTTCTGGGACTGATTTGTTATGGGTTCCACATGGCACTCCCTCCTCCTTGAATACAGTTTGCTAGTCTCCCATCTGTGTGAGTCACAGAGACCACAAAGAAGGAGGACAGGTTGCCTACCTGTAACTGGAGTTCTTCGAGTGGTCATCTGTGAACTCACACAATCTTGCCCTACCTTCCCTCTTCATGCCACGCCTTCTTCCTGGCACCAAGTATGCTGCGGCAGTCAAGGAACTAACAGCAAGTGCGCCAGGACCCTTATATTCCCTCAGGGGAAGGGGGAAGAGTTCCTACCAAAATGCTAGGCCTAGAGCTCTAGAAGTTTCCGTGATCAGTACTGCTCAGGCGCTGATAATCACATCTGTGTGAGTTCACAGATTACCACTCAAAGAACTCCAGTTACAGGTAGGCCTGACTGGCCTGATCAAAAAGCAGAAAGGTTTGCTTGGCATGAAAATAAATAGTTGAACATTTTTAAGGTTAAGAGGTTTACCTGGATATTTTGGGTTCAATTTTATTCATAAGGTTGCCTTCTCATACCATGAACATGTCTCTCTATGCTGCAAAAAAATCATACAGGCCTTCAGTAATTTATGAACAGGAACTGGAGAACCGTTGTATGCAATAGTATGGATGTAGTGCAGGGATACGACCAATGACAGCAAAGCTAATAAACAGAGAAATAAGAGCTGAGTCCTCCTCTCTCTGAAAATGATAGGTGTTTCACTAACACTGAGATTTTCCCTCCACAAATGTGTTTAAATTGTTGTGGTAGATGATTATACACAAAGTGGCTCCAATCAAGCTGTGCCTGAGTTTATGCCAGTAATTTCAAAGCTATTATCTACAGGGTTTATGCAAGAGCTTGTTTAACTGCAGCTTCAACAGCTCACTGATTAATAGTCATACACTGTATATATCATCATAGTCATTATATAGTTTGAAATCTTTGAATCAGGAGAGAAGTTTCGATTGCCTTTCTTTAAATTGTATATGGAAGCATTTCTTTTGAAAGTGTGTTCAGATGAAATTGCGCATTAGTGCACCCAGGGATGGTTGGATGAAATCTGCCTTTGAGGGGGTTTAAAAACAGTTATGGTAGAATTAATTCATGCTGATACTTAGTATTTATACCATGCTCTAAGCAAGGGTGGTCATGCCACCCCGGGGCTTTATTTTTTTTCAGCCCTCAGAGACTTATGCTTCAGGAGACATGATTCTCCTCTAAAACAGGGCACATGTACCGCACACCATGTTTTTAACGTATAAACTGGACCTCAAATTGGTTTTGGTAAGAGGATCAGGTGTGGCCCACAGTGGGTTGGGAGGACTGAAAGTGTCCCCTGAATCATCAAAAGTTGCCTACTCCTGCTCTAAAGCCTTCAAAACATTTCATATCTAGCAAATCTGATAACACAATGATGAGTTTTGTCAAGCTTATTAGACTTAAGTTTTCCTATTGACAATTGTGTATTGAGAAGCCAAAGCTGAGTGATAATGACAACCCACTGAAATCATTGCTATGGTGAGTTGTTCCTGAGGTATCCTTAAACAAGTCATAATCTTCAGTCTTGTTAACATACTTTCTTCTGCAAGAACAGAGAAATATTGATCAACCTTCTGGGATTATTGTAAAAATTATTGAAATAACATGTTGAACACTTGGAAACAGTCTAAAAAGTATGATATGAATAGTTAATGTTAATATTATTGCTGTGTCTTTAGTTTTTCTTCATCTGTCCTTTCCTTTTTTGAAAATAAATGAAATAAGTGGGAGATAATTGCTGATACCTAATACCTAACATTCAGGATCAGTGATATTACCTTAAATTGCCCATAAAGTGCCTTCTTATAGGGGTGTACTGAGCTAGCTGAGCTGATCTCAACAGTGTTGTTGTAATCCCCTCATCTTACCCATGCAGACTTATCCATGCGGAGACTACTCTGTCAGGAGCATCTCAGGACTTCATGTCTGCCATGCCAACCATAGACCTGTCCCAAGTAATAGCTGGTACCACCCATGCAGCCCGGCACATTCTGAACCTGGTTTTCTGTTCTGGGCAGGATGGTGGTGACCTAGGTGTAGAGGAACTTTCTATAGTTCCACTGACATGGACTGATCACTACCTGGTGGGATTTAGACTCAGTGGGACTCAGAGCCTCTGCGGGGATCGGCAATTAAGATGATCCACCCCAGGAGGCTTATGGATCCAGATGGATTCCTGATAGCTCTTGGGGAATTTCCTGTTGCCTTGGTAGGTGATCCTGTCGAAGCCCTTGCTGATCTCTGGAACAGAGAAATAGCATCCCCTCCCATGAAATGGAGCCAAGCATGCTCCTTGGTTTACTAGGGAACTGATGGTGATAAAACAGGTGGGATGGAGACTAGAGTGATGTTCAGAAGACTTGGAGCAAGTTTGGCTGAACACGGGCTAGAATTCATTGGAAAGCACATACCATGGCAATGGTGGCAGCAAAGAAGTCATACATCTCAGCCACCATTGTGTCTGCACAATGCCATCCAGCAGAGTTGTCTTGAGTGGTAAGGGGCCTTTTACATTCTAGCTCACAAAAAGGAAATAAAATCACTCTTTGAAGACAAAATCACTCAGATTCGCTCTGACTTGTATGCTATAGTTGAGACAGTTCCAGTGGATATAATCTTGGCAGCTGCTTGTTCTGTATAATTGGATTCATTTCAATTTGTGCAGCCTAAGGATGTGGACAGGATCCTTGGAGAGGTGAGAGCCACCACGTGTATACTGGATCCTTGTTCCTCCTTGCTTCTGAAAGCAGCTAGAGGGGGACTGACTGAATGGGTAAGGGGAGTTGTGAATGCCTCACTGCAGCAAGAAAAGCTTCCAGCATGCCCAAAAGAGGCTATGATGAGGCTATTACTAAAAAACGCCCTCCCTGAATCCCACCATCCTGAATAATTATTGGTCAGTCCCCAATATTCCATTTTTGGGTAAGTTTCTAAAGCATGTGGTGGCTCCCACCTCCAAGGGTTTCTAGATGAAACTGATCCATTTCAGTCTGGCTTCAGGCTTGGTTATGGGACAGAGATCGCTTTGGTTGCTTTGGTGGATGACCTATGCAGTAAACTAGACATAGGGAGTGTGTCCCTGTTGTTTCTGCTGAACCTGTCAGCAGCTTTCAATACCATCAACCATGGTATCCTGGGCTGACTCTCTGGGCTGGAACTTGGGGGTACTGTCATGCGATGGTTCTAATCATTCCTGGAGGGACTAATTCAGAAGATGATTTGTCTTGTACATTACTGGCTGCATTGATTGGCTGCTGCTCACTGGGGATTCAGGTAGGGAGCCTGAGGGCTGGAAGAGAGCCGAAGACTGAACCTTGTTTCTTCAGTGGTCAAAGCATGTGCTATAGTACCACTAAAAATAATACACCCTAATAAAGCTTTGAATTTCTCAGCATGAGCTGAGGATTTTGAACAGAAATGAAAAAAACAAATGGTTTGAATGTTTTGTTCCAAGTTTTTTTTAAAAAAGGCTAAAATTATATCAAAAACAATGGGGAGGCAGAACAGACTAGAAAGAATTATGGAATGTTAAACGTTGGAATTCTGAGAAACAAAATGCTGTTTTTGAACACTGAAACTTTCAGCCTCTAAATTAACAGACCAAATGGCAGTTAACACTCTGACCATAAAATCCAAGAAAACTAGGTCTTTCTTTCACCCTTTGTTCTCTAGAATGAGGCTGATTTTTTAAACAGTGTCTTTGATGGAAATTGCTTAGGGAAAATACAGTGCTAATAAGAAGCAGGCTGAGTTTTATCGGGTGGATGTGAAAATTGCTAAAAGTGAAAAGAGGAAAAGAAGTAACAATTCTACCTTTTCTAGGAAGTCAAAATTTCAAATAAATTACATGTGCATGCACACACACACACACACACACACACACACACATCCCCTTCCTTCCTCAAAATATATTTTGTACTCCGCCTTAAAGAAATGTGACTAGTTGTATTTTTCCACCCATATATGGATAGTCGGAACTGATCTTCAGCTAATTTGTTGACTTAAAAATGCAGAGTCTAAGGCCAAAGTAACTCAACAACCATCCTTTCCCATTTCAGCAAGGGTCTTTATTCTTTGGAATGTGGTAAACTGTAGCTTCAATTACATATTTTGTGAGTTTAGCAACCCTGGAGCAAAGTAACAGTGGGAACCTAATTTCAGTTTACAAGAATCTAGAGCTTCTTAACCATAAATAACATTCATCACCTGTTGACATTGCTTGAATCACTGATAGCATAAGCATTATGCACAGATCTTTCAACTGGGTTTTAAAGAAAATATAGAAATTTCAGTAAAGAATGTTTAACTTAAACGTCTAGGAGATTTTCATGTCCATATGCATTTGAACTAGGAACCATAATGGCAAGTTTCAGAATTCAGTCTTTGGTGCTGTGGCACAGAACTGAGGGAACAGGTCATTTTTGTGACCTCTTTCTTTCAGAAGATCCATGCGCTTAGTGTGTGAAGTTACCTATCCCACAGCAGTTAATGCTAGCTAGGTGGCCAAGTACATGGCAACACACAGATAAGAATGTTAGAAATAATTACAGACAATGGTAGCACTGTTCTTTTTATATTTTTTTTTTTCAAAGTGAAAGGCAGACCACATCTATCTGATGACCTGCAGTGATCAGCTGATTGGACCTTGGTAACTGTAGTTTCATCAGTATCCATAATGACTGTATCATGATATCTGTGTATGCCAGAGCAAAGCCCTGCATCAGATCCCTTTTTAACATTTGCAATCGTATCCTTTTGGAAAAAGTTCTTGAGAAAGAGAGCAGTTTCCAGGGCACTTGGAAAAAATGGATTTTCTATACCCACTTCAGTCTGGCTCCAGGTTTAGAACTGAAATTATCTTGTTTGCCTTAAATCTTTTCTGAGGGACTATCTGTCTTTCTAATGCTGCAATATTAATTTTTTTAGTCATTGAAAGGAGGAGGGGAATCCATTCTCGTTAGCCAAACATTATTTTCTAAGATGTGACAAATCGTTCAAGAGTGCAGTGCATCTAAGTCTACAAAAGTCAAACATTGCTGTAAAACAGTATTAATTCAACAGATAACCTTTGCCCTAGAGGAATCTACCACTGGATACAACCAGATCATAGGTTTTAAAGATACATGGGGAAATTATAGTGCAATCAGTTAACACACATTTTTCAACCATTGCTAAATAAATATTGTAGAGTTCAACATGTATGAAACATATTTTTGCTGTGTAAGACAATGTTTAAAATCCATAAATATAGTAGCAGTGGAAGCGAAAGCTGTGATTCATTGATTTGACAGGATAGGCCCTTCTCATTCATCATTACATTCATGCCTAAAGCTCAGAATATTGTATTTACTTAGTAATGTTGGAAGTGTTTGTGTGTGAGAAAGAGAATTCAATTCATGTTTTCAAAAGTAGAGTAGATTCAGAAGCACACAGTGCTCCAGGGCTGTACCAGAAATGAACAAGTAGTTTTAGCAATTTTCTTCCTGTTGTGAGAAAATCTTCAAAAATATGTATTTTTGAAAGACTACTTGTTGTTTGGAACTTATTTTCTGCACCAAAAATGCTGTTTTCTTGTGCAGATTTCACACAAAGTAAGTTTTTAATCACAAATATTATTGTCAGCCCAAGATTCTACTTGATGGGGTTTACCAACACTTTAGCAAGATGTTTTTTGATGTATTTTCCAAATGTTTTCAAATATTCTTTTCCATCCCTACTAGACAATGTGAGTTGTAATTCCAGTTCTTCCTTGTGGTCTCTGGACTCACACAAATGGGATCATTGTGCCTGCACAGTGCAATGTTCGGAACCTTCTAGAACCTAGGAATAGAACCACATCCCCATCCCCTGAGGCTATAAAGCTACGTTCCTGCCTAAGGCATTAGTTCTTTTTCTTCTGCTGTGGCAGCAGCAGTATTATTGGAGCCTTCTTTGCATCTGTCTTCTTGATTATTGGCTTGGATTTCCCTCAATGGTTTACAGTATATGATTTTCTCTTGGCATTTTGGCTTCGATTTTCTCTGGCTTCCGGTTTGACTCAGTCTGCTTCTTTGGTTCTGCCTTCGGATTGCCCTTACCTTTGGTCATTATCCTCCTTCGTTGTATTTCAGTCTTCAAGTGGTGCAATGTGTGCAGTGGCAAGATCCCCAACGTAGACAGCCATTCTAAGTGCCTTCTCTGTCTGACAGTGGTTGTCAACCTGTGGGTCACGACCCCTTTGGGGGTCGAACGACCCTTTCACAGGGTCGCCTAAGATCATCGGAAAATACATATTTCCGATGGTCTTAGGCTCCATTTCCTCCTTGGTGGTGGTGCGCAAGTGCGAGCCATGCGCTCACGTCCTCCTGCCCCCTTTGGCAGGAGTGTGGTGGCCACAAGCGCTCCCGCCAAAGGGGGCAGGAGGACACAAGTGCGTGGCTTGCGCTTGCGCACTACCATTCCTGGGCCTTTTCCGCACGTTACCTTATCGTGGAGGTGGGGGTGCCCTCTCTTCACTGCTCCTCGTCCCGCAGCTGGCTTCCTGGTCACGCGACCGCCCCACCCCTTCCTTCCACAGTGCAGCCTGGGAGCTGTAGGCTGTGCTGGGAGAGGAAGGGGCAGGGTGGTCACACGATCAGGAAGCCAGCTGCGGGACGAAGGAGCAGCGAAGAGAGTGCCTCGTGCAAGAACCTGCTTGTGCGAACAGCACCCCCCCGACCTCCGCGATAAGGTAACATGCGGAAAAGGCCCAGGAGTGGTGGTGCGCAAGCGCGAACCACATGCTCGCGTCCTCCTGCCCCCTGTTCAGAAGGGACTGAAATCACTCCCCTTCTCCTCTACTGGGAGAACCTCCTGTCTGACGGGCCGGCTTGGGGGAGCGGTGGCAGCACAGGGGCAGGCTCCCTCCTCTCCACAGCCCCTGCCCCACTCGCCACGGAAGGGGGCACTGCGGAAGGGCCGGGGGGCCGCAAGGTGGCACTTTTTGGGGGGCGAGCTGCGCCCAGCGCAAAAGACAAAGGCACTGGGATTCCTCCCCCCCCCGCCCAGGTCAACACTCTGGAAACTTTTCCCACACTGCCCCCCCAGCAGAAACGAGAGCAAAGCAGAAGCAGAGCCAGGGGGTTCTCAAAGTTTTTTCCCGGGGGAGACGTGCGGCTCCTCTTTTCCCTCCCTGCCCGCCCCTCCCCATTCCTGGCTGGCGAGGCGGCCTTTGCCGGGGGGAGGCATTGTAAATAATAAATAAATAATTTTATGGTTGGGGGTCACCACAGCGTGAGGAACTGTATTAAAGGTCGCAGCATTAGGAAGGTTGAGAACCACTGGTCTAGGAGAAGGCCATAGCATAGTAATTTGCACCCACTGTCAGCTCTTTACTCCACAGACAAGGCACAATAGGGCCATGTGCCTCAAGTCCCTTCTGTGGGAGAATATCCTCAGTGCCTCAGACATGACGGCACAGAATAGGCCCCTGTATATGACCTCAGTTGCTGTGGTGCAGTCCTCCTCTTGTCCGTTGGCTTGGTCAGGCCCTTCGGTAGCGCCATCTCAGAAATCTCCACTGTCAGTGTCAAGGGAGTTGCATAGATGCTATTCCATCTCGGGATTGGACTCGAATTACCCTTCTGCCTCAACCTGTCTGCATCAATCCTCCTGCCTAAGCGTCGGGACTGTCGTTCATCAACACTGCAGGAAGCATCTCATGCTTCTCACAAGGATCAAAAATGTACATCTGTGGCTCTGAACAAACCCCTTGCCATGCTACCTTTTAAAAAAACATAAGAGGACTAAGGAGCCACCGTGTTGTTCCCCCACTCCACCACTGAGAGAACAACAATGTTTGCCAACTGCCACATCCTGTGAACAATTGGAGCAACAATACCTGCCATCTGCAGCATCATCTGAGCAGTTGGCACCTCGCCAGTCATCTCTGTGACTGTTCCCCAGCATGGACCTATCTCTTCTCCTGCCTTAGTTGAGGTTCATGTTACTTCTGGCAATGCGACTGCTGATTCTTCTCCAGTCTGATGGGCCTTTATCTCACTGGCCATCACAAGGCCATAAAGTTACCGGCTCTCCTACAGACCATTGCATAGGACCTCCCGTTTGTCCTCTCTCAACTCTCTGGGAGGCCCTTTGAGCTCATGCCCACTTATGACTTATGCCTACTTTCAAATACAATGGCCTTCTTGGTGGCCATCACCTCAGCCAGGAGGGCAGGTGAGATCTCTGTTCTCAGGATGAACCTACCTTTCCTCTGTTTCCATAAAGAGAAGGTATGCTTCAACCAGATATTATCTTTCTCCCAAAGGTAGTGTCTTCCTTCCATCTCAATCAGCACATCATTATGTCTTCCTTCATGTCAAACCCATCATCAGGCTTGGAGCATAATCTTCACTGCCTCAATGCCAGACATGCTCTAGCCTTCTATGTTCAACACACAGCTGTCTTCAGAGACTAATACTCTTTTTCTGTTACTCTTTTTTCCAAAAAAGGACAACCAGTTTCATCTCAGAGACTGTGAAAGTATGTGGCCTTGACTATTTGCCTCTCCTATGAACTGCCTGGAAGACAACCTTCTCAACAAGTGAGAAGTCACATCACTAGAGCTGTGGCAACCTTCACAGCCTTCCTGCATGGCATTCCTCTTCATGAGATCTGCAAAGCTGCTACCTGGTCACAGCCTATTACCTTTATCACACATTATAGACTGGACAATAAAGCAGGTACTGATGCTGTGTTTGGGAGGGCAGTGTTGCATTCTTCTGTGGCATGGCACGCCCACTTACTTGGTTAGTAGCTCGCTAATCTCCCATTTGTGTGAGTCACAGAGACCACAAAGAAGAAGAACAGGTTGTTTATGTGGTTCTTCAGCTGGTCTTCAAGTGGTCATCTATGAACTCACACATCTCCACACATCCTCCCCTCTTTGTGTCCTGCTTGGCCTGTTTGTCCTCTGGCTGCTACTTAGGCAGCCACAAAATCAGCGGTTTAGGTGGGAACACGGCTTTGCTACCTCAGAGTGATGAGGGTGGAGTTCCTACCAAAAGGCCTATTCCTAAGCTCTAGGAGGTTCCAAACATCAACTGTGCAGGTGCAGATAACCCCATTTGTGTGAGTTCACAGCTGATCACTCAAAGAACCACAATTACAGGTAGGCAATCTGTTCATCTTGCTGTTCTGCAGATGTTGGGAAATGCATCTCATCTTTCATCCACCAAAAAGGAAAATATAAATTAAGAATTGTCTATCAGTCCAAATCTCTCTCATAAAAATCTTTCCTTGAGTTTTCAAATTCATATTACCCTAAATCTGAGTTTGTCTGTTATTGTTTACCATCAAATTGATTTCAATTTATGTCAATCCCATGAATGCGAGACTTCCAAAAACCTTGGACATGAACTGCCCTGCTCACATCTTGCAAACTGAGGGCTCTGGCCTCCCTAATTGAACCAGTCCATTTGTAGTGTGGTCTTCCCACCTTACCAAGCAATGTCATTTTTTCCAACAAGTGATATTTTCTGATGATATATGCAAAGTATAACAGCCTCAGTTTAGTGGTCTTGGCTTCTGGGGAGGATTTAGGATCTTTACCAGTTCTACTGTTGTCTGTGTTCTTCCAAGATTTTAGGCTCTACTTCATTATAATGCTAGTAACAATGATCAGACTGTAGGCATAGGTGTGATGAATAACAAATATAATTTTACGGAGTACTATTTGTGATTATATAAATTATTCAATACTTTATATTGAATACTTTGCCATCCTCCAGCACATTAACACTCTTAGTTGCAGTTGCTGAGGCACATAGACACAGTCTTCAGTCACACAGTCTCTTTATCCTTCTCTTCTCTTTTCTTCCCACTAACACCAATCCTCTCTATTGTCCAGACAGTTAATTAGCATTTTTTCTCTGCCAAATCCCATTCCTATATTTCTCATACATCTGCATGCATACCACTTACTTTATTTAATGTAGTCCACAACAGTATGGAGAAACAAACATATAATATATGTAACATTACCGTTCTTACCTCTTTTCAGACCAAATTCAAGTTGCTCATGTTGACATGCAGAAACTTAGATGACTTGGGACTCAGAAATTCAAATCCTCTGTTCTTTCATCTGGTCTCTTTCATTTATAGAAGAGTCATGTGTTGCTGTTCCACCATTAGAGGAACCATTTTTTTCATAATGCAATATGAAGTTATCTTTGTGATGATGGTGGTGGTATTTAACTGCCATCAAGCCAACTTCAGTTTATAGTGACCCTATGAATGAGAGATTACCAAGTCACCCTAACATCAATAGCCTTGCTCATGTCTTGCAGGCTCAGGGCCATGCCTTTCTTGAGAGTCTATCCATCCTCATTGTGGTCTTCTTCTTTTCCCACTGCATTCCACCTTACCAAGCATTATAGTCTTTTCTAGCGAAACATGTATTTTCATAATATGTCCATGTAAAAAAGTCTCAGACTAGTCATTCTGGCTTCTAGGGAGTGTTCAGGTTTGATTTCCTCTAGAACCCTGATTTTAGTATTCAATTATATATCTTTACACTGAAGGATCTTGCCTGTTTTCTTGCCTTTCCAAGTCCTAGTTCTTATGATTTCTTGACCACACTCTCCATTTTGACTGATGACTGAACCAAGGTATGCAAAACCTTGACCTCTTTCAGTGTCTTCATTGCCTGCTTTAAAGTTGTGCAAATAATCTGTGGTCATGATTTTTGTTTTCCTAAACATGCCTTTGAACTTTCTGCCTTGACTTTCTTCAGTAATTGTTCCAAGTCTTTGTTATTTTCTGCTAGTAGCATGGTGCCATTTGCATTTCTTAAATTGTTGATGTTCTTTCCTCCAGTTTTTATATCTCCTTCCTAAAAGTCTAATCCAGCATTCTGTGTGATACATTCAGCTACAAGTTAAACAGGATGATAAGAATCACAGTTGGTGCCAACTTTAATGACGCTTTGGGACCAAACTAAAATTCATTGGTCGACCCAATCATTTATGAATAGGTAATTCCTACTGCAATCTGCCTTGTTTCCAATTTTGCATTTTTTTAGTTATATTTTATCTGAATTTATTTTGTTGCTGATCATTTATTACGGTGTCGTGAGAATCATAGAATCATAGAATCATAGAAATGTAGAGTTGGAAGAGACCACAAGGGCCATCCAGTCCAACCCCCTGCCAGGTAGGAAAACCCTCAAAGCACTCCCGACAAGTGGCCATCTAGCCTCCACTTAAAAACCTCCAAAGAAGGAGACTCCACCACACTCTGTGGCAGCACATTCCACTGCCGGACAGCCCTGACTGTCAGGAAATTCCTCCTGAGGTTCAGGCAGAATCTCCCCTCCTGCAGCTTGCATCCATTGCTCCTTGTCCTGGTCTCAAGAGCAGGAGAAACAAGCCCACTCCCTCCTCGACATGACATCCCTTCAAATATTTAAACATGGCTATCATGTCCCCTCTCAACCTTCTCTTCTGCAGACTAAACATACCCAGCTCTCTAAGTCTGTCCTCATAGGGCATGGCTTCCAGGCCCCTCACCATTTTGGTTGAGAAGAGAGGGAGAGAGGGAGACCAAGCATACTGTATATGTGTATGTTTCTTTTGAGCCGTATGTGCAAAAATGATAACCCAACTAATTATGTATACCTTCAGTATCTGCTAGGGTTTGATTCCAGGACCCCTGTTGGATACCAAAAATTTGTGGATGTACAAGCCCCATTATGTAAATGCCATGGGAAAATCAAAGTTTGCTTTTATAATTTTTTTTAATATCTTCAAGCCATGGTTGGTTGAATCTGTGAATACAGAGTCAATGGGTATGGAGGACTGACTGTATTTACATACAAAAGCTTCCAGCTATGTATCTACAAAAATATACTACACTAAACTGAGTTTGACTGGGAATGGGGGCAGTAGTATTCTGGGCAAGGATTCAGTGGCTGCTGCGAAAAAGAGCCCAAATGATATGGATAGGGCAGGCCAAGTAGAACTAGAGACCAACAGGGAGAGGGAAAGTAACTTTAGTACAGGAATTTCACAAAAAGCAAATTGTCTCAAGTGTCTCTACACTAATGCACAGAACATGGGCAATTAGCAAGATGAACTCCAACTCTTAGTACAACAAAAAAAATATGATGTAACAGGCATCACTGAAGCCTGGTGGGACGAATCTCATGATTGGAATATTGGAATAAGGGAGTATAACTTATTTCACAGAAATAGACCAAACAAGAAAGGAGGAGGAGTAGCCTTATATGTCAAGGATGTTTTCACCTGTGAAGAAATCCATGACTTAAATCTGGGAAGCCAAGTTGAAAGCATCTGGGTAAGAATTAAGGGAGCAAAAAACAATAGGGATGTGATTGTGGGGGTTTGCTACAGGCCTCCGGGCCAGCCTGAGGGCATGGATAAGGCCTTCCTGGAGCAGATGACCACACATTCAAAAAGGGGAGATGCCATGTTAATGGAAGATTTCAGTTATCCTGATATTTCCTGGAAGTCAAATTCTGCTAAGACTGCAAGGTCCAACAGGTTCCTCGCTTGCCTTGCCGACAATTTTATGGTCCAGAAAGTGAAAGAGGCGACAAGGGGATCGGCTATTTTGGATCTGATCCTGACCAACAGGGATGATGTTGGTTGATGAGGTGGAGGTGATCGGATACTTAGGAGGGAGTGACCCTCTTGGAGTCCAGTGGGAAGGAGAAGCCAAGTGTAGTCAGACACGCATCCTAAACTTTAAGAAAGCTGATTTCTCTAAACTTAGGGCGTTACTTGCTGAAATCCCGTGAACAAGAATACTAAAAGAGAAAGGAGTTAATGACAGATGGGAGTTTCTTAAAAGTGAGATACTGAAGGCACAATTGAAAACTATGCCAGTAAGGAGTCAAAATGGCAGGTGTCTAAAGAAACAAGAATGGTTGACTGAAGAACCCTCAGCTGAGCTAAGTATTAAAAGAAACATGTACAGGAAATGGAAGAATAGTGAAACCACCAAAGGGAAATTTATGCAAATAGCCAAGAGATGTAGGGAGAAAGTCAGAAAAGCTAAAGCGCAGAATGAACTCAGGCTTGCCAGAGACATCAAAAACAATAAAAAGGGCTTTTTTAGATATGTCCACAGCAAAAGGAAAAACAAGGAAATGATAGGATCACTACGTGGAGAAAGTGACCAATTAATATCGGGGTGGGGAGTGAGAAGGCAGAACTACTTAATGCTTTCTTTGCCTCAGTTTTCTCCCAAAAGGATAGAAGTATCCAACCTGGAGCGTGGGGAGCAGGTGAGGAAGCGGGGAAAATGCAGCACAGAATAAGTAGAGAAGTAGTACAGGAATATCTGGCTAAACTAGATGAATTCAAGTCCCCAGGGCCAGATGAACCAAGGATATTAAAACAGCTGGCAGAAGTAATTTTTCAACCACTTACAATAATCTTTGAGAACTCTTGGAGAACAGGAGAAGTCCCAGCAGACTGGAGGAGGGCAAATGTCATCCCCCTCTTCAAGAAGGGGAAAAAAGAGGACCCTAATAATTATCACCCAGTCAACCTGGCATCAATTCCAGGAAAGCTCCTAGAGCAGATAATTAAACAGTCAGTTTGTAATTACTTAGAAAGCAATGCTGTAATCACTAAAAGCCAGCATGGATTTCTCAGAAATAAGTCATGCCAGACTAATGTTATCTCTTTTTATAAGAGGGTTACAAGCTTGATAGATGAAGGGAATGCTCTAGACATAGCATATCTTGACCTCAGTAAGGCCTTTGACAAAGTTCCACATGACATTCTTGCAAAGAAGCTAGTAAAATGCAGGCTGGACAGGGCTGCGTTAGGTGGATGTGTAATTAGTTGACCGACCAAACCCAAAGAGCGATCACCAATGGCTGCTTTTCATCCTGAAGAGAAGTGACTAGTGGGGTGCCACAGTGTTCTGTCCTGGGCCCAGTGTTATTCAACATCTTCATCAATGATATGGATGAAGGAGTGGAGGGCATGCTGATCAAATCTTCAGATGATACCAAATTGGGAGGGGTTGCTAACACACCAGAGGATAGGATCAAATTTCAAAACGACTTGGACAGATTGGAGAGCTGGGCCAAAGCTAACAAAATTAATTTCAACAGAGAGAAATGTAGGGTCCTGCACTTGGGCAGAAAAAATGAAAGTCACAAGTATAGGATGGTGGACGTGTGGCTGGATAACAATACGTGTGAAAAGGATCTAGGAGACTTGGTAGATCACAAGCTGAACATGAGTCAGCAGTGTGACGTGGCAGTCAAGAAAGCCAATGTGATTCTTGGTTGCATCAATGGAAGTATGGTGTCTAGATCGAGGGAGGTAATGGTACCACTCTGTTCTGCATTGTTTAGGCCTCATTTGGAATCCTGTGCCCAGTTCTGGGCACCTCAATTCAAGAAGGATGTCAACAAGCTGGAACGTGTCCAGAGGAGGGCGACCAAAATAGTGAAAGGTCTGGAAGCCATGCCCTATGAGGAACACCTTAGGGAGCTGGGTATGTTTAGTCTGCAGAAAAGATGGTTAAGAGGAGACATGTTAGCCATGTTTAAATATTTGAAGGGATGTCATGTTGAGGAGGGAGCAGGCTTGTTCTCTACAGCTCCAGAGACTAGGACAAGGAGCAATAGATTCAAGCTGTAGGAAAGGAGATTCCACTTGAACCTGAGGAAGAACTTCCTGACGGTCAGAGCTGGCCGGCAGTGAAATATGCTGCCCCGGAGTGTGGTAGAGTCTCCTTCTTTGGAGGATTTTAAGCAGAGGCTGGATGGCCATCTGTTGGGAATGCTTTGATGGATGTTCCTTCATAGCAGGGGGTTGGACTTGATGGCCCCTGGGATCTCTTCCAACTCTATGATTCTATGATTCTGTTTAAAATGTAAAATCTAAAAGACAAGAACATGAAGGAAGAACAATTTTAATTTTTGAACATTTACAACACCAGCTCCATTCTTACCCTGTAATCTCATGCCCTCTGACTTTTTTCAAAAGACACATTACACATACACACACACCATAGTTGGTAAACAGTTTTAATGAGTCATTTGCTTCTGAATTTATTTGAAATCCATCTGACTTACAAGCAGAAATGGGACCACACTCGGGAAGCCTTTATAAAAGGCTGCAATACACCACAGGTGGGAATGAGCTCCAAAATTGATAGTCTTCTGCTTTATTTGAAATATGAGCCGAAGCAGTCTGGTATCCAGGCTCCCCAGTGCTTTCTGCTGTGGCAAGGAAACATGGAATTTAGGTACTCGTTGCATGTTTCTTGTTGCTAGATTCAGAACATTCTGAGCAAAACAAACTAGACTTATATGTTGATGGAAGCCGCCTTGGGTCCCATGCCAGGAGAAAGGCAGCATACAAATAAAATAGATAGATAGATAGATAGATAGATAGATAGATAGATAGATAGATAGATAGATAGATAGATAGATATCTTTGCATGGTCCAGTGGTGATGCTTCATTCACGTTTAGTTCATCTTTCCCTCATTCCAAAGCAAAATTCTCCCAGGAATGCATCAGTTCTGTAAGCAGTTTCAATTTATTTTGCCAATTCTATTCAGTTTCCCAATAGGTAAAAAGCAATCAGTGTTTATTTTAGAAACATATACCCTACTTTTCTACCCAGAATGCATTCAAAAAACTGCAAGAAAGAATTGAGTAAGCATGCATTTATAGTACAAGAAACTGAGAGCTAACGCCTAAAATCAAAGAATGAATGCAAATGATAGAAGAAGCAAGAACAGAATAAAATAATGCTTCTCCAAAAAATTTGATGAGATGTTTTTAAAGAAATGATGCTTCAGAGTACTGGTTTTCTCTTATGGAATTGACTGTTCACTCGCCCAACTCACAAATAATATGGAATGCCATCTACCAATATTTCTTGGAACACCTTTCAGTGCAGTTAGCCTCATCCAACCAAGACACCCTTCTGGTTCTATTATTCAGAGATATCACTTCAGTTAATGGATCTGCGGAGAGTTAGAGAGAGAGAGAAAGAGATGGTGTCATTACCAAGATTATTAGGAAGGTTTCAGTGTTCAGAAACAGCCTACAATACTCTGGTGCTAAGGCAGAAAATCCAGATAGTTCCTCCCTAAAATAAAAATACAACAAATTAAATGCTAATTCTAATTGGAATCATAAGTGTCTCTGTATCATACCTGGAACGGATTGTGACTTTATATTTAAATACAAGTTGGCTGTGAATCAGTCAATTGGTTTTTCTTTCTCTTCACCAGTCAAGTTCTGTTCCTCAGATAGAATCTCACATTATGGTGCAAAGACTCGGCTACAACTGCTCCTTCTGATACGCTGGTTCTCTATAGCCTTGGAATTTTTTCACACGTATCATTTCTAAGGAGTATTTGGTTGGGTAAGATTTCACCTGTTTTCTTTATTAGTAAAGCCAAGGTCTCCTCAAGGAGAACCTGACAGAAAATGTTGCAGTGTGGAGTGTTCAGAATTCCAGCTGGCAGACAACCATGTGCCTTAGCTCTCCCTGCATGTTTGTCCCCCATGCTCTACCCACCAGTGCAGTCAATAGTTTGTGCTTTCCAAGTATGATCGGTATTCATCGAAATAAGGGGCAACATTCAATTTTGTTTTTATGAAGAGTTTTGTTTTTTGTATTTCTATTTTTTGTATTTCTGCCACCTTTCAGCTTCTTCCATGCCTCGAATACCCCTTCTTATGCTTCAGTGCCATGCTATGGATAATGCTAGGATACACACTGAGAAAACTGGGATAGTTACTAACATACAGGATGAATATTTACTTTGTTCATGCCACCCAGAACAACTCAAGGACTGCTGCATCCCTCTGCATAATTTAGAGGTGGGGATGGTGGCACAGGAAATCAGCCTCTTCCAGAACACTTTCCACAGTGTTTCTATGCCTGGAAGCATTGGCCAGTATAAAATCCGCTTTGGTTTGTTGCCCTGCACTGAATCATGAAATCATTAGTGATAGCCTTTGGTGAGCTCCTAATGTAGCACTAATTCTGTAGGGAAAATTCATTAATAATATGACTGTGAAGATAAATGAAACTCGAAGAAGAAGCCAGTTCTGCTTTAGGAGGTTTCTACTTTTAGTCGCTGCTTGAATTACTATAATACATTTATTAAAAGTTCAGTATGAAGTAGGATGAGGTCAGAAACATATTTAACATGGTTATGATTTCTTCCTAGGCATCCTGTTGAAATCTAGTTTAACAGCAGGTAATTGTATAGATCTTAATACAATTATGCTAAAAGCACCTACAATTGCATACTGTTTTGCCTGGAAGTAAATACTATAAAAGTAATCAGGGCTGGTATCTACATAATTCTATGTTAGAACTGATAAGCTATTCTCTAAACAGTTTTTCAGTCCTGTACCATAAAATATCTGATTTACTGTAACCGTGCAAATTTTTGTGTGTGTGACAGATTTCTCATCAGTAAGAGAAACTATCACCTTAATTTAGTAGCTGGTCATAATGTGGCTTTACAATAACCTCTGGATAACCTTTGCATGTTCCACCCACAGGATTTAGGTAGATTGTGCTGTCATGTTGTCAGGGTGGTACATAACCATGCAATCCACTCTGTTTGGATGCTACTTACTTGGCTTCAGTCAAAATGCAAAGAGGGGAACATCTGCTCTTACTCCTTTTTATTGTGGAAAGTGATGTCTGAAGAGGACTAGGGTTGTAGTACTTTGCTAATTTCATTCTCGAAGCAAACAGCAAATAAGTTTAGCTATTTTTTTCCTCTGTAAGAAACTTCAGTTTTTGAAGACTATTTGCACTTTAGTACTTATTCTTTGAGTGAAGGGGAAGACACATGGTACAGTAATATTTTTGTTCAGAAATCACAATTTTGTGTGCAGGAAATAGTTCTTTTCTGCAGAAATAATATTTATGCACAGAAGAATCTGTTTCCTTAATGAAAAAGACTGTAACTGACGATTTGTTCAAACCTAGCATTTTCCATAGAATTCTGAATTGAACCCTTGGTTCAGTTGCTACCAGGCTTTTTTCTCCTTCTTTCAGTTTAGTACTGTGGTGTTAGTCACAAAGGACAAATTTAATAAATAAATCTTTTTTAAAAGGTTTTCTTGATCAAAATAGTACATTAAGATGAGCAGAGAAGTAAATAAATAAATAGCCATACAAACAAAGCAGTGTGAATACCTCAGATTTTTTTTAATGACTCTTATTAAAAAATAAAACCCTTTGGATGTTTTCTTCATAATGCTGAACTTAAACATTGATCTTTATTTTTCATCATCAGATATGAAATGAAAATGGAAAAAGAACTAAATCAATCTTTTTGATTGATCAAAATTTTCCAGAAATGGTTCAATAACATAAAAATCAATGCAGCCATGTTATATAACATGATTTTTATGAGCAATAGCATTAATTAAAGCAAGGGCAGACTTAGTTTCAGAAGCTAAAATGTTAAAGCTCTATTCAGTTTCTCCAGTTTGGGGGCAGCTAAAGCATTAAAGAGAATAGTTAAACCACCATGGATTTGTTTATTTGTTTGTTTTTCTTTTTATGTTTGAAGCCTTAGGGTACATCTTTTGCAATTCACTGTAGCTTATGTGGGCCCAACTAAAATTTTATATCTGCACAGATAGATCTAGATGGTAGACTGCTATGCTTGCTTGTATGAGTATGCCATGATGACTCAAACGATACTGGGCAGTATTGATGCATGTGGATATATGTATATTCATATGTATATAATTTAGATTTATTGGTTGATTTTGCCACTAAAAATCTAATTCACAATCAAAATAATATTCATTAAGAAGATAAACAGCAGAAAGAAAAGGGGAGAAAAAAAAAGAAGAAAAGGTATATCACTAAAAACAAAGTAGGACTCTGACCCCTCCCCTCCCATTCCTGACTGTGATGAAAAGGAAAAGTATTATTCTGTCATTACAGATCTAAGTAAATAATCCCACTAAAATTACTATTAACCATAACTCCAGATTATTACAGCATTAGATTTCTTGTTGTTCAAGAAGTTCATAAATGGCAATATTGGTTAATACTCAATCCTCACCAAACTGCTTCTTTCATATAGCTCTAAAGCAGTGTCTGCCACAGAGAGTTTTGCTAGCGGAAGGCAAATGATAAACCCAGCATAGGGAAGTTCTGGATAATGAGTATCATGGAAGAGATATACACAAGGCCAAATAGTTGTTTTCAGCTGCCTTCCAGTAGGAATTTTTTAAAAAATGTGCTTAAATGAGTTTTGAGGAAATATATATGACTGATGAAATGTATGAAATATAATCAGAAGATTGTGTCTATTGGTAATAACAACAATTTTCTCGTATTAACAAGTATTTAGACTTCGCATATTGTACAGATTTAAGATATATTGCACTCTTTAGGTTGTAATATTATTTATTTGTTGCAAAGAATTACTGTCTATTCTACGAATGCTTTTAAGTTGCTTGTGAAGCAGCCTTCACAAGCTTAGTAGCCTCTGAGTGGTTGTGCACCTAGCAGATCTAGCTGTCTGCAGAAATCAGCTTTATAGCCCTTTTGATACCAGCACATCTTCTGATGCACCTCATTTCTGCCAGCTGGTGAGTAAGGAGAAAGCTAGAGTGATGCTGACATAAGGAGGATTCAAAGGAGGACAGTGCCCATTGTCAGACAAATGTCCCCTTTCTTTAATAATCAGTGGTGATTTGGGCTTGTAGACATCTATTTATCTTGTAGAAATACTTCCATCACTGCTAGATGACAGCTGTATTACAGAATGAACATCACATTTATCCATTGATAAGTTCACAGTTCTTTTAGTTAATATATCTTTATATATATCTTGCTTTTTCTCAACATTGTGCCTCAAAGTGGCTTACATATTAAAACAATTAAATTTAAAAACATATAAATAGTTTATATGTTATATATGTTATAGTTTAAAATAGAATTAAACTATAAAAGAATTAAAACAGCTAAAAATAGATTCAAAGAAGCAGTTAAAACAGGGCAGCACCCCCTAGCCCTTTCTTCAAAAATTTTCTGTATTAAAATGCCTGCCTGAATAAAAAGATCTTTACTTGCAGCCAGGACAACAAGGAGGAGGCCATCTGGCCTTCCTGGGAAGGGAGTTCCATTGACTAGGAGCAAGCACTGAGAAGGCCCTCTCTCTCATCCCCACCAACCATCCTTGCAAGGTTAGTGGGACGGAGAGAAGAACCTCTCCCAGTGATCTCAGACCTGGGCCAATTCATACAGGGAGATAAGATCTGTCAAGTAGCCTGAACCTGAGCCATATAGAGCTTTATAGGTCATAACTAGCAATTTGGATTTTGCCCAAAACAAACTGGAAGCCAGTGGAACTGTTTCGACAGGGGCCTGTTATAATCTCTATAACCTGCCCCAGTTAACACTCTGTGTGCAGCTTTTTGAACCAGCTGATATTTCTGAACACTCTGCAAATAGAATGTGTTACAGTAGTCTAAAGTCTAAGTAGTCTAAAGTCTAACTAAGGTATGTACCACCATGGCTAGATCTGACATCTCAAGGAATGCACAGATAGTTGATGCACAAGCGCTTCTGCCCACCACAGCAACCTGGGCCTCCAGGTTAAAAGCTCACTCTAGTAATACACCCAAACTCCAAATCTGTGTCTTCAGGGGGAGTATAACCCCATCTAGGACTGGATGAATTTCTGTTCCCTGATCTGTCTTTCAACTGATAAGGAGCACCTCTGTCTTGTTTGGATTAAGTTTCAAGCTGTTTACCTTCACGCAGTCTGTTACAGATGACAGGCACTACTTTTGGACCAAAACAGCCTCCTTGCATTGGGGTGGAAAGAAGTAGTAGAGTTGGATGTCATCACATATTGATGGTACCACACCCCAAAACTCCAGACAACATCTGCCAGCAGTCTCATGCATATGCTAAATAGCATGGGGGACAAAACATAACTCTGAAGAACCCTATGGGCCAATGTCCAGAGGGTCAAACAGGTGTTCCCCAGCACCACCTTCTGGGTTTGCCTCCCCAGGTCAGAACAGAGGCATTGTAAAACAATACCTCCAGGTCCCATCCCAGCAAGGAGGCACAGGAGGATACCATGATCAATGGTAGCAAAAGTCACTGAGAGATCCAGCAGAACCAACGGGGACACACTCCCCCTGTCCAATTTCATGTGTAGGTCATCTGCCAAGGCGAACAAAGCTGTTTCAGTCCCATAGCCAAGCTTGAAACTAGACTGAAATGGATCTAGAGAATCCATTTAATCCAAAAACCCCTGGAGTTTGGAGGTCACCCCATGCTCCAATACCCTGCCCAGAAATGGACACTGACCGATAGCTATCCGTTACAGAAGGATTCTTTTCAACAAAAGCTTCACAATTGCCTCCTTTAGGCAAGTTGGAATGCTGACTTGTTGTAAGGAGGCATTTACCAGCTGCTCAGCCTGTCCCCCTCTGGCCTGTTTGATAAGGCAGGAAGGGCAAGGGTCTAGCATTCATGTCGTGGCTCTCACCTCTCCAAGAACCCTGTCCACATCTTCAGGCTGCACAAATTGAAAACTATTCAGCAACACTGGATAAGCAGGAGCCAAAGTTATATCCACTGGAACTGTACCAATCACAGCATCTAAGTCAAAGCAGATCAGAGTGACTTTATATGCAAATTCTTCATGCAGGCTATCGAGTAACCTACATTTTCTACTTGAGCACCAGTGTGTAATAGAACTCTGGCCACTCAAAGCAGTTCTGCTGGACAGTTCCTTTGCAGATGCAGTGGTGGCAGCAAAAAATTATTTCTTTGCTGCCTGCACTGCTGTGGAGTAGGCCTTTAGATAGTTCTAACCCATGTTCGATCAGACTCACTTGAAGTCTTCTGCCGAAGTTGCTCTTGTTTCACCATAACTTTCTTTTACACTTAGCACAAATATGATATCTAGTGAAGATGATTGTTGTTGTTGTTGTTCTAATACAGTAATGTTTTAAAAACCTTTCGACCATTTTTTGAGAACTTATGACCCACCAGTTGACCAAACCAGTTTTGACTGGCCACATATACAGCTCAAATATTTATTTAGATTTATAGACCACCACATGCTGAAGGCTGAGGATAGTTTAAAAAGCAAGAACAACAGAAGTGCAAAATCAAAATGTTAGCAATATTTCCACAGTTCTTGCTGAATTGAGCCTATGCTTCAAAAGCCCAATGAAGCAAGTTGGTCTGACATTGCTTAAATATATTTAAAAATATGTTTTTGGACTTCTTTGAGTTTGTGGTAGGAGAGAATTCTACTGCTGAGAAGCAGTAAGCAACTGAGAATGTCTCTCTGTACACCTCCACAATCCAAACATGATCCATGGGTATTATTATTATAGAAATTTTCAAAAGGATGCTGTGTTAATCTGTTCCGCAAAACAACAAAGAAGCTTGCAGCACTTTATAGGCTAAAATAAATACATTAGTCTTAAAGCATGTCAGAAAGTTCTTTGTGATATTATTAGGAAGGCTTCTTAGATGATCCTAGATATTGTAAAAGATATATTAGGCCTTTGGTTTTGACATCCTAGTTCGTTATGCATAATAACTCAGTTATATTTTTAAGATCCCTGCTAGCTTTGCTCTTAGTTGTTAACTTTTAAAAAAGTCTTATTCTGAATTATTTTTTTAATGTATTATTTAAAATACTAAGCTCTGTGTCTCATTGTTAATTGTCCGCTCACATTTCCTTTTTTCCAGAGGTCTTAAATATAGGAAATAATCTATTGAACGTTAAAGGAGAGAGAAAGAAGAAGCTTACAAATTCATTAAGAATTGGAGGGAAGAATTTCAAATTATTTACCAATATCATAGTAATATTTGAAATGTAGGAGTCTTTTATGTCTCCACCCCAACACAACCAGAGAGAAAGAATGTGTAAGAATGATTGTAAGTTCTTACATGTTCCTGGAACCAGAGGTTATTTTTTATCATTGTCCTAATTTCTAGTTGTTTGATAACATGTTACATTTGGTCAATGATACTAATACCTCGGGGGTGGGAGTCATATAGCCATTCAGATGTTGTTGGAACGCAGTTCTCAGCAGCTCCAGCCAGCATAATCACTGGTAAGAATGCTGGAAGTTGCAGCACAGCAACCTCCGGAAGGCTGCAGATTCCCATCCCTGATGTTCCTGGAGGCCTTCTGCTACTCTTCTTCATGATATCTGTGAATTCACACAAATGAATTAGCTGCATCTGTGCAGTGTGAGATTTTGGAACTTCTAGAGCTAAGTGATCTCCTTTTTTGCCCAGAACCTCACCCTATCTATCCCCATATATATAATCCCTCAATATAGTGCGTTCCCTTTGTTCCTTTTTAGGTGATGCAGCAGTTCCGTCATTCAGACCTTTATTACACTACTCTTTTCTTCTTGTTTTTGTTCATTCATTGATCTTTTGGCTTTCATATTTTCTTCCTCCTTCAGAAGAATTTTGCTGTCTCTGTATCAGTCAACAGATCTTCTGTTTAGTTTCAGATCATCCCCCCAGTGTCTTATTACCCCACAGAAATCTTTCAAACATTATAACATGTGCAGGGACAATATCATGGACTCTGATGGTTAGTCACTCTGCCTCCCCTGCCTAAGTAAGGATCACAACATGGATTCTTATTTCCACTGTCAGTCCTTTTAGCCCGATCACTACTCCAAGGAATCAGGTTGTATCTGAAAGTTTTGCGGTGGGAGAGTGCCAACAAGGTTAGTGAAGTAGCCACCAAAATCACCTCCATTAACATCTCTAGACTACCATCAAACCCACAAATCCCAACGTTGAAGTTCCTGAATCCAACACCAATATCAAACACTTCTTTAATCCTAGGATCAGCATCCTCAGTCCGCTCCACCAGCTAGTTCTTCGACTTTTCAGGGTTCATCTTTCCTCTACCCAATGGAAACTGACCAACAAAAGTTAGGATAAACAAGTTGATATATATCTTGATATATGGATTTATAGAATTATTACACAACTTTAAAAGATGCAGAAATAATCTACTTCCAAATTAATATATCACTAAAAGTATATGTCACATTCTTCAAGACAGCCAATTAGGCTGAAATCTTTGGAAGGAGAAAAAGACACTGTCAATTATATTTCTGTCTGTCTTCTGAACAGTCTTTGCCCATGAGTTATCCAATGTCTCCTTCAACGGTGAAACTAAAAAACCATATACTCACTGTAACATTGAAGATATAACTATACTATAGAACAAAATCCAAGAATTTACATTACTTACCAACCATAAAAGAATAAACTTATTCACAGTCAATCAGCATTAACATCTCGCCTTCACTCAGCACAGCCTGTTAATGACATACCCAAGTTGTGTTTATATAACCAGGCTGTCTCTCCTCCTACCTTCTCTCAGCTATTCTACATTTTAGTGTCTTGAAACAGGACCGTGGTTCAGTGTTAACCATCTATAAATTGTAAATAAACAGAACAGACAGATCAACTGTCTCTCCATACAAGAGCCTCCTACACTTCTGCATCCTTATAACCCCTTCATTTCAACTCAGAAGGATTCAAGAAGGCTAAAGAACAAAAAGAAGAAGTTGAAGTCTTCTCTCACGTCCTCTTCAACAGGCATGCCCAACTCACCTTCAGTTTCCATCATAGATCTCAATATGATCTCAAAGTTCTGCAGCACCAATGGTCCCAAACTCCTTGCTAGTCATCCACCTCTGATGCTGATGCTACAAAGAGTCCAACAGGCTCTTGACAGGGACCCTGTCATCTCCTCTCAACACAATATCCAAATCTTGGCTTCATGCTCCAAAGGGGGGATAGTGAACAATCTCTCATTTTTCTCCCCCAGTAGGTGGCTCTTCTTTTGGCTAATGACTCGAAGGCTAAACAACAGTCCCCTGGCACGACTGTCTGGAACATTCAGCCAAGAAAGACCAGAACCACTGCAAAGTGTTGCCCCCAAGTCCCATATCAGCCAAACAACGGGATTATCCATGATATCTCTACATCACTGATATGCAAGTATTCTCATCAGGTATTCACAGCCCTACACATTACCTGAATGTTTTGCAGCCCTTTCTGAGGTTGCTGACATGGTAATAAGGCTTCCACAACCTTCAACAAAGCTTACCTTTTTAGAACCTGTTACTGCAGTTTAGGCCTATTTGACGATGGCACCCAATATCCTTTTTGATATCAATAATTCGATCTTACCATACTACCCTTCTCCATGTGTTTGTGAGCCCCCGGACAAGCACGAAACTAGGCTTGGCACTTAACTGCTGAAATATTCTCAAACAAGACTTCCGGCTTTTATGGCGGCGGGACTGGTACCGGAGTTACAATAGTCTGTCACCCAGCACCATCAGAAGCGCGTAGCTGTGAGAATTTCCAGCTCACTACCCCTCCGGGAAAAGGGGTGCTGAGGAGCTCGCCGGAGATCCCATACTCTCTAGCTGTTTTCGATCAGAAACAGCAGATCGTGACAGCGGATGAGAGGGTGTCATAGAGCAACCACAGCCGCTTCTGAATGCTGAGACTATTCTCAGTGCAACCGCAGCCAAAGGCTTTTTTTAATAAAATTTTTCTTTTTTGAGAATACGAATAAGAAGAGCTTTTCCCTGGATGGTCGTTACCTCTGCTGGAGAGAGATCACCAGACTAGGGAAGTGAAAAACTTTTTTCTTTTTACCCACACTGGCAACAATTATGGCGATCGTTCTTTTGGCTTGAGCTCACACAGGAAGATATTTCAGACGGAGAGGTTGGTGGTGTGTTGGAGCTCGCCAATTATTGTGACTAGTTTTCTTTAAATCTTATTTTGGGGATGGCTAAATTTTGAAGCATCAGCAAGGACCTGGTTCTTTGGCTTTAATATTAGGACTTTCTTTTTTGTTACTGTTGGTTCCGTTTAACTTCGTTGTGGAAGGGGCGTGA